>VUQR01022861.1:32016-55250 GCA_015108515.1 Hemichromis elongatus | reverse complement strand
AGTTTGATTGGACTGGATTATTGTACAAGATGTTGCGCGTATTTGGAGATATTCTATCACGAAATTCCAACAGATGCGATTTTGAAGCCTCGGTTAAAAGTGAAAATAGGAAAAGCCAAACTCAGACAGCCAATTATCGTGAAGATCGAGAGAAAACGACGGCGAGCTCTCAGTGTGTTGACTGCAGATCCAAACAGTGATATAACCGCGTCGAAGAGGCGTGAAATCTCATAAAGCGCTGATATGGCACTGCCGACGAGAAATCATTTCCACTATAAAAACTGCAATAAAGTCAAAACTCATCCATCTCAAGCAAGTTCACTATCAGCTGGAAGTTACTGCGGTTTAAATAAAGGCAACGAAGAATCGGATCGCAAATCAAAGCCAACTTTGTGCCCACAAACTGCCTCAGCATCCGGAACGGAGCGGCAGCAGGGCGGAGGATGGAGCTGTTTTCCACCGAAAAGCCTGAAAACAAAATCCCATTAACGGGTGGTTAACGGAGGATAGAGGGGGGCTTACCTGGTCGTATCGGGGTCTCCCGAGCTGGAATGCAGGACACGCTGCGGATTCCGCCATGACACTCAACTATTTATTTATTAATGAACTGAATCATGAACGGATTTCCAAGTACAGCGAACTACATTCAATGTGTAACTAGTGAAGCAATGTGCCGCTAAGTCTGCCGGGACATGGAGTTTTCTCATTTGCATTAACACTGGCAAAGTTGACGCGCATGACTACACATCCCAAATAATCGATTAGGTGAACACTATTGCATAACTGTTCGGATTGATCTTGGGGAGAGATAACTGCTGATGCCACCATAGGTGTCAGATAGACCCAATTACTCATAATGTGAGGGGGCGTGGCCTGATGTCTGCAAGGAGTAATGATCGGCCTGGAGCGACTTAATAAAGAACCAGCAGCCAAAATCTATGTTATCAGTCACCGCATTGGACACTTTCATTACCCATATCATGCAGTGGAGAGAGGCAAGACACTGCCGCTTAGGAAATTACTTCCATCTCAAAACACCAAGAAAAAATACAAGAGATTTTGTTTTTCCCCTAATGTAACGCTGATAAACATGAAGAAAAATAAGAGGAAACCGAGAAAAAAAATAATAAATAAGCCAATCGTGGCATATGGAGCTAAATGTGCATAATACATTCGGATAAATGCCACTTTCAAAGCAGTGATTTTTCCCTATAATTGTTAGGATTAGGGGTTCCTTAATTTTAGAAACAATGTGAATATGCATCATATACCCTTATTTTATTCCTAAAATTAGATTTTATATGCAATCTTTTACTATTACATAATGAAAAGATGAGGACACTCCTTCTACAACTGCAATTACATTTTACCTTCTAAATTTTGTAAGCTTTTTTCTGTATGTGTAGACTGTTTCCTCTGAACAGGAACTGTGCCAAACCTGATCAAGGCTTTGCTTTCATATTTGGCTATAATCCAGCATGTCACAACCTGAAATCAACCTGAAGGACGTCGTCACTCACGCAAAGGGACGTGTACGCCTGGTCTGTGGAGTCATGGATGCAATTTTCTAGTGAAGTTGCAAATTCAAATGTTTCACAGCAGAGGTCCCTGCTGAACCAGCAGGTTTCCACCAAAGCTGTAAAGTCAGGAGCGCCCTCTAACGGAGATAAAAAAAGCATTGCTGCATGACTTACCACATACCGCACAGTTTGCAGGACGGCATTGACTTGTCACTCTGCAGGCCTACTACAGTCTGATCAGTAACAAAAACAACACAAGGACTGTAAAAGGTTTGGCTCGTGTGCATTTTATTTTATTATATTACAGTACTGCGGTCATGTAAAGCATTGCAAGTAGCTACAGTGACACTAGAGTGGCATTAGATAGGATTTTATTATGACAAACTTTATTTGATAGAAATAACTTATAATACGCTTATTTACTGGATGTTTATTCTGTTATCTCTACAGTAAACTGTTACAATTTCAACATAAATGGACAACAAAAGCTTAAAAATATATTAAAACATTCTGATTATTTTAGCTTGTAAAATTCCAGGAGGGGGGGAAGAGCACTGAAGAAACAGAGTATTTTATTGCAAATGCAAACTGTAAGTCTTTATCCTCTTCAGTCTTTTCTGGCACAAACGTAAATGTTGCTCTTTTGGTCATCATACAGCAATGTTAATGCACAAACAGTCCTTTTATTAAATTATAATCCATTTTGCAAATCAGCCGTTTATGTTTTGCTTTAACCTTTATTCTTAAATACAATCTAAAAATATGTCGTTAGCTCGAGTTAACCTCCGTGGAGTCAGCATTTCACAGAACTGATAAAACAGTCTTGTGTCAAAATCTAATCCTGGCTGTAAATCCTACATTTTTGAAGTGTTACTTGAGCTAACATCATATTTGACCAAGGTACATTAAAAACATTTCCACAATTATTTTTTCTGTACCCTATATTTATTTATTTTTTTCATTTTAAGCACATGTGAAAGCAGTGACTTTAAGATTAAATTGACAACAGCTGACTATATTAATGCATTCTAGTAAGCATGAGTAAAATAAGTTTTTGTTTCTGCTTTGATAAAAGCTTTTTTTCTGCTTTGTCTGCTTTCTGTTTGTACCAAATTGGGATAGTAACCAGCATGCATGTTGGGTAATATCGTGTCTACATCATCAGGGCAGTATTAGCAGTGAGAAGACCTGGATGTTTGTGAGATCAGATTTGGTGGAGATCTGCCTCCAGAACAATTAATCACATCCATAAATAACAACTTTCAATGATGCAATATTCTAGAGGCCTGAAATACACCAATCACACACTAGCACTGTCCTCACTTGTGCCTAGCGCGCACTTGAAGCAGCGTGGGCGTCTGCTCCATGATCCGCAGTAGCAGATTATCGATGTAGTCCTCCAGGTCTCGAACCTGTGATTTGACCTTCTTCAGCTCGGCCTCACATTTCTCCAGCTGCGCCTCCTGCTGCTCTGAGGCTGCTTGCTGCTTCTGCATGTCCATCTCCTGCTGCAGCAGCAAAGCGATCAGCTCCATGTTAGTCAGGTGCTGGTACTGTGCTGACCTGTCCACCATCACCTCCTGCAACACAGGAGAAAGGAAGTGAGGTTTTATATGTGAAACCTACCTGTAAACAATCATAATCAGAGGAATTAACTATATTAATTCACATTCTTGCTGGGTGTTTACCTTAGCTTAGCATAAAGAGTAAAAGTCAGAGTCTGAACTCGATTGGCTGTGTTTACGTTTACCTAAATATTTCCAGACAGTGCTCTCTTAGCATCTCAGAAAGAAAGTCAAACTATTCTTTCTGCGCCAAATGTGATTGAAATGATTGATGATTAACAGATCCCCATGTTAAAAAGTTAAACAGGGACATTTTCATTTGCAGGTGGTTCAAAAAAAATGACACGAGTCACAGGAAACAATGAGGTCATTACAACAGTTACGGTCCTACAGTGCATTTATTAGCACCATGTGCACTGCTGGTGCCAATAAATGCTCATGAAAGCGTTAAACAGTCACAAACCTAATGGATTTCTGTGATTTAATATGGCAGGTTAATGACTTAATTCTTCCACTGTTTGCACAGACTCATGCAGTGTTTTGAAAATTGAAATGGTGAATCAGAAACTAATGTAACGGTTATGAGACAAGCTCTGACCAACAACTGACCACACATGGGGTGACACGATACAATGTTATATTAAAAAAAAATCATATTGCTGATTTGCTAGTCAAGTTTCACTGCTGCGAGAAATGCTCGAGTACAACTGTGATTTTAATCCCTCTGCAGTTTGAAACCTTTCCAATTTACTTAAACAGATGTAAAAGAGAAACATTCCCCTGCAAAAACAAATTATATGCTCATGTAAGTAGTTATAGATATGAAATTACTTCAGTATTACTTCATTTTTAGGTGAGACTGGAGGTACAGGGACATGGAAGTGCTTATCCAGGTCAAAGAATTGTGCCACACCTAGAACGCGTGACAGGGTCAGTATTTGTCTCCTAGTGTTGAAGGCATTTTCAGTTTAACAGGCGAGTGTTAGGAAGCAGCTGGAGCACTGTTCCTATGGTGCCCTGATGTATTATTCAAACACTCTAGAGGTCCTCATCCCAATATGACAGAGAATTTATTTAATTAATAATCATCACTGGACAAAGTAGGATAAAAAAAATGTTTTTTTAACAGTACCTGACTCTTCTCAGGTTCAGCTGTCACTTGATGAGTGGCGCGTCCAGGGTGGATAGTTGACTTAAGCTTCTCCAGAACCGAACGACCCTCCTTCTTCTCTGATTGGCTAGAAGTTATTGGCTTTACTGGATGAGATCTGAAAAACAAAGACGTGAGCACTAGCATTTCCACACCGGTCAGGCATAACTGCTTCTTAATGGTTTTCCAAGTCCAAGTCAAATGATAGCTTGGTTTAACACATCTGAGACCTCACTCTTTGAAGGAAAGATATGCAGCACATGGACATTTAAAATAAAGGTTGGAGCACTGTGTTAGAGCATGAAAAGCTGCAGCTGACCAGATTGAGTTTCAGTGTGTAATTTCTTTGAGCCCAGATGTCCCCCCGAAAACAGCCGGGACACAAAACACATTTTTGCTTTCTGAGTCTCATAAATGTTTAATGCTCAACACCAATGATTCTTCTGGCTGCCTGCCTCACTTTTGTACATCACAAAAGTACAAAAATGTAATATTTTTGTGCAATAAAGTTAGGAAAGCGCGTATTTTACTACATTTACTAAGTACTAAACTACTATAGTGCTGTTTACATGTTACTCCTTAGCAGAAAAAACTAGCTCAATTTAGGCAAAGTGTGAAAAAGCAAAAAAAAAAAAAAAAAAAAAAAAAAAAAAAAAAAAAAAGGAAAAAAGAAAACAACCAAAATACAAATAAAACAAAAAAAAATAAAATAAAAATTTATAAATAAAAATTTGTAATGGTGAATCATGTTAAGAAACAAAACAAACAAAAAAAATAATCTGTAATACTGGACATTAAAAAAAATCTGTAAAACAAAACAAACAAATAAAAATTTAAAGGACAAATAAATTGACAAAGAACAATGATGAAATCTCAGAATTTTGTACGAAGGTTTTAAAAACCCAAATAAAAATAAAGAAATACACATTAATAATATATAATACGAACTTCTCCTTTCTCGTGGACAAATTTCAGTTAGCAATAACGGAATGAAAAAACGGTTATTCACGTGATTCCAGCTGAAAATCTTGCGAGATATATATAAATTATTATTAAATTACCCTTACAAAAAAGTTCAAACAAATGTTTTTTTTGTTTGTTTACTAAATACTAAAATTGAGCAATACTCACCAACGACTCTCTTATTTTTGAAGTTCCCGCTATATTTCGTTAAATTCGTGAGGTCATCTTTGTTTTTTTTGTTGAGATTTACAAGAAAATCAGTCAGTAGGTCAAAAGAGGCCTCCCCGAATTGTACACCTGCCGCGTTACTTTTACTTGGAGAAAAGAACGATCTTTTCGCCATTTTAACTTCATTAAGGTACTCTGGGCACGACAGACGCTTAAGTTGTATTTACTATTTCAAATCTAGACAACCATAAATAAATAACCTGCATCTTATATTACCCAAAAGATGGCGCTATTCCCGCACGTTTTCTAGGACCGTTTTCTAACAGGAACCAAAAACTAACTCAGCGACTCATTTGTAAGTTGCACAGGTCGGTCCCGTGGCGGTTCCTCTCAGCGCAGATCTGATAACACCCGGATAGGACGCACTCGGCGCGCTTTGACCCAGCAGAGTGTTTAGAACGCAGCGGCGCGTGTGACAGTTGTAAAAGCCCCTTGCTAGCCTCACAAAGTGCAGATATGGCCGACAAAACGCCGCCTCAGAAATCCAACGCTCCATATGCAACCAGGATAGACCCAACAAAAGAGGGTCTTTCTCAAGATCAGATGCATTTTATCAGACAGGTGGAACTGGAACAGTGGAAGAGGAGAACGTCGAAGCTGCGGACACGGAACGTGGTGACGGGACTCGCGATCGGAGCGCTCGTGTTGGGAATCTGTATCCTTGTCAAACGTCAACGCAAGGTGAACTGTGTAACGTTAGCTTAGCATGCTAAAGTTACACTGTGTCCTCAGTTTAGGAGTTGGTTAGGCGCGTTTACCAAGTATTAAGACGAACTTAAATGTATTGGCTTAGTCAAAGTTAGAGTAACAACTGTCATTTTCATTGAATGCTAACGTTACAGCTAACTCAGGTAGCTGTGACGATTTAAGTGTACTGCCAAAGGTAAACATCAATGTTGTTGCGTTCAAAAGATAATTAATTAAGAGATTTCCAGGGTTAGTAATTTAAACTTTTTAGACATTGCAACGAAAAGTGGCCTCTGGAGCACCTCGTTTGAAGGAATTCATTATTCTGTTGATCAATGAAATGTATTAACTGAAAAGTAATACTTCCTCTCGTGTTTTGAGATGAGCTTGAACGCATCACTGGCAGCTTTTAGTGACAGATGTCGAAATCTGGAAGTTCTGTCCTTTTAGACGCCCAGGTGTCGTCTTTATATGAAAATATTTTTATACAGTCAATAACAAAGTTTTTTAATATAACAATAAAGCTATTAGTTACTGCATTACTCCATCCATTCCTGTAAAAACTCTTCAATACACTTCAATAGCAGCCAGGTGCTGCTAATCAAATGTACTTAATAAGTTTGCAAAGTTGCATCTGAATAAAACATGACTTCTTTAACAATGTCCCTTGGACAGATGAGACCAAAGTGGTTTGACAGTAATGCACAGCATATCGGTGCAAACACCTTACTGTCAAGCACAGTGGAGCTGTGATGATTTGGACTTGTTT
The DNA here is from genome assembly GCA_015108515.1 of Hemichromis elongatus. NCBI lineage: Eukaryota > Metazoa > Chordata > Actinopteri > Cichliformes > Cichlidae > Hemichromis > Hemichromis elongatus. The sequence continues at coordinate 48,368 of VUQR01022861.1, read as the reverse complement.
TGCAGCCATAGGACCTGGACACCATGCAATCATTGAGCTCATCATAAACTTCCCTGTATATCAAGTATTCTAGTGTCAAATCTGACCAACAGGTAATTCGTCAAAATTGGGTCATGCATTAGGACAATGATCCCAAGCGCAGCAGCAAGTTATCCTACGCGATCATGGGATATACTTACTTTTTTGTTTTGTTTTGTTTTCGGGGTGTTCGTGCTTTCAAATATTTCTCTTAACCACTTGCTTCCAAATTAGATGGCTACACATTTTACTCAGTCTCCCAGGAGCGGATCATGGATGAGATCGACGAGGAGGCCAAGCGTGCGAGAATGCAGGGACCAAAAACCGGCGCCAACTGAGATTTAAGTGTCATCTGCTTGTTGTTGGACTTTGTTTCTGTCCTGCACTTAACAAGGAGGACTCATGAGGAGGACTTATGATGCCACTGATCATATTCCATAGCTGGCTGGCTGCTGTGTTCTTTATAAGTTGAGACAGCTGGACTTTGTCTTGATTTGAAGGCAAGTGTGTGGCTGACTTAAAACTAAGTGTGGTATAGTTTTGAAGAAGTATCCTGTCAGTGGAATGGACCAATCCGCTGACTTTATCATGACCTTAGAAGCTACACTGTAGCACACTCAGCACTCTTTACCTGATGTTTTCAGCCCTGATTAAAGTAAAGGGAATATAAAAAAAAAATATCAGTCAGACATAAAGATCTACAGTGGCCTTGAACAATAGAGAATGCCAGTGACACTGCAGAAATACCATTATTTATGCTGATAAAGTTTGATTTATGAAATAAAAGCCTCATGTATTAGATTATTTAACTGTTATGTCTTTGTGTGATCATTTATTAAGGAAAAAGACGCAGATAAAGCAGTAAACATGACACGAGGCACCATAATACTTATAATTGCATTTATTTTCATCAAAATTTAATATATGGAGTTGGATCTAGCCACCAAATCTCAAAAGCAAAATAAGACATTGTTAGGGAAAGGCACAGATTCAGCATGGCAGGACAGCAGCTTCAGGAAGCAATACAATTATATATTTACATTCAAATAAATCTGGACTAGAAACTTTATTTCCTTGAATATATTAAGATTCAGGAGTTCAGGTGGCAAGAAATTCAGTGTGCGATGGGAATATTTTAAGGCAACAGCTACAGATTCACAGCTTTGACCGATTCCTCGACACCCCACAAAAACAGACATTAGTTAAAATTGTGGGTGGGTAGATCATCACTTCTGTGATCAAACATGAATTACCATCTACCTCCCTTATGGGGGGGAAAAAAATGACGGGAAAACTCGTCAGCTCTCGCTTGAGTAAATAGTCTCACACACAACTGTGTTAAATGACTTAGAACTACAAGTGGATTTACTAAAGTGCACAAGGTGCTTGATCTATGGAACAAGCGACAAATTCGACTTTTGCTTTAGAAAGGATTAAGGTAGCTAAAATATTTAATTTGCTCCTAAATTGTAAACATGACCTATAAATGAATTCCGTTATATACACATGTACAGTCAACGGGAAAGCCAGTAGTATTTGTTTTAAAACAGCTACCAGGTTTTGAAAGTGATGCGTAACATTTTTACACTTGTGCACCATTTAACTGAACTTCTGCCCATGTGTTTAAAACCAGATTTGCCTTTTGCTGAAGAATCGAACAACATTTCTAACTGTTGGGGAAACAAAATGTTACTACACAGCTGTACAATGGAGAAAAAAAAAAATCACCTTCACTAGATCTGAAAATGTCAGCGATTGCAGTCAAATGTCTCCAGGTTGAGTCTAAAGAAAATATAGGTGTCCAAATCACTAAAGGAAGCCAGATAAAGACTACAACAAATAAATGAAATAAGCCGCTGGAAGGCATCGATCACAGTTCTACTAAAAAAAAAAAAAAAAAGTTCACTGTGCAGCTGCTGAGACATCTTTACCAAACTACAGCGAGTAAGGTGTGTAACAGCTGTCAGTGTGTGTGTGTGTGTGTCAGCCTCACTGTTCACATTTCTGTGCTCAGACTGGATTAACAGCAGTGAGTCAGACAAGCAGGAAAACATCAACTGTTGTCGTTCTGCGTCAAAATCGTGGTAAAGTGCAGCGGCACGGCATACCGTCGCTTGACTGCGTTCCGGCTAAAAGATAAAAATAATGTCACGATGCGACACTGTGCAGAGCACTGCAGCAGCCTGGAATGAAGGTGGTTACGTCTGAACCGTTGGGATCTGACAGTTTATTTACAAAGAGCAGACACGAACGTGTCATTTGGCTGCTATTCTGTGCTTCAGCTGCAACAAGTTCACCAGGTCGTGATGATGGGCTGAAATCTGGAGGTTACACTTCCTGTGTAAATCCAGATACACTGGTGACGAGTTTCTATACATTTGAGGTAAGTGACCACTGGCGGACAGGGAGCAGTTTGCAGATCGGTCTGCCAGGGTTAAAGCGATCCTCCGATGGGACAGGTTTGACCACTGCAGTCACACTTCAGATGAGGTAGTCCAGATAACGGCTTGGCTGGGAGTTTATTACTAGAAAAGTGAAATATAAGAGATTTAGAACAATGCTTTTTCTTGTGTATGGAGGAAATTGGTTAAAGAGTGTCTACAGGTTCTTATGAGTATAAACCTCTCCTGACATTTTTGCTTCCTCTACACATTTCAGGTCAGGAAACGTAGCTCAATCTGTTAGACTCTTTCAGGCTGTTTTTATAGGCATTGTAACAGTTAGCAGTAACAGTTGGATGAAATACACATTGAATAAAACACATTAGCTGCCTTAATGGATATAAAAATTTAAGCCAAATACTCCATATAAAAGATGGATGTGGCAATTGTTACATCACCCAGTAGTAATTGAAGCCTCAAGCTACGGGTTTTTGCGGTCATGACCCATTAGCAAGTGAAGGCTCTGTTTTGAAGATGGCTTTCAGAAACATCTGGGAAACCGATTGATGCTGCACACTGGTAGGCTAATGACTAATGGACGTACCTTCGGTTTATACTCCATTCTGATCCTGGGTGGGATCATAATTTACAAAATGAACATCATGTTGTATTGAATAAGACAAAAAAATTGGAAATGACACCACAAGTCCAACTGGAGGATTTGCCCTCTGCTGGCCTTTAGAAAAAAATGCAAGTTTAAGGCCCTTCAGCATTGGCTTTAATTTCTAGACCCAGAAGCTATGGGCATCTTTTACATACAGACTGTTTTAGAACCAGGGATTCAATGGAAATCCTGAAGATGCGTTTTAATTTCCAGATATGGGAAGATGAATGTTTAGTGACAAATATGAGATTAATCAGACAAGTTGAGAGCGGTTCAGGCTTTGTTGGTTTAAACTTGGGACAATCTAATTTGGATCAACAATAATATTTTTGCTTTCTTGTTTTCACATTAATAAACAACTGGACCATGTTTGCATTTCAGCTCACTGTTCATATTGATGAGACAGAGGAAAAAAGATTCAACGTGAATTTCAATTGCAAGTTTTTTCTTAATTTGAATTTAATGGCGTTTTAAAAACGGCATTAAAATTAAGGCATGAATGAGTTTTTATGGCTACGCACTCATGTTAACTAATGAGCAAACAACTGCTAAATTTAACTTGTTTATACCTGCAGACACTCTTTCATTTGTCATATAATCAAAAGCTTGTTAAGGAAGTGCTGACTCACCATTCTACTTAGGTCTGTGGCAAAAGTGACGCCTTTGCAAGGTTTGTCCTGGGAACCACTGCTGCTGCCGCCAAGAGAGTTTCTCCTAATGATACCTTGGAAAGCAGTACATTACTTGTAAAACTCATTCAGACTTGAAGCTGTTGCATATTTACATAACATTACATTTAATAAAGAAAGGACTATTCTTTTTTACCTTGAAGCGGTAACATCTCCAGTCGCTGAAGGCTGTTCCTGCGAGACGAAGGAAAACCGTTTCCTTTGGAGAGGCGGCGCTGTCTGCTGGAGAGCATAGCAGCAGGAGAGACGATGCCCGGAGGGGGGACCTTTCCCATCTTCTTATACAGTTCCTCAATTTCTCTTTTCTGAGCGGCCTGCAGGGCCAGAACTTCTGCCAAATGTCTGATAAAGGACAAAAAGAAGCATATTTAAAGACTCACTCACATTAAAATTAAATCAGAATTTTAATTTAGGTCTTTGATTACGTTATGTACTGCATTTATCTCATCTTAGAACATAACTTTGGGAGAGTTGAGGGGTTTTTTTGAAACAATCGGTTTACAGTAAAGACAATAGGTCTGTTCTCTAGATCTCCTCGTATTCTTTATATTAAAACAGACTTAAAATGTAATGAGTATTTTTTTCTGTGCTCTCAAACTCAATTTGATGCCTAAAAGACTGCCAGATATGAAGGCTCATAATGTAGCACATCTAGGTAAACAGTTTAAAATGTTCCTGAAAGAACTTCCGTCTTGTACTCTGTTACCTTAAGTATCTCAAGTGGTGTCACTTACTTCTCTCTGAGCTCCTGAAGCTCTTCCAGCATGTCCTCGTCTTCACTGTCTGAGTCATCACTGCTTAGGTATGGAGCGCTGTGGTTGTAAGTCATCATCCATAAATTGTGAAGGGCGTTGGTGTACTGTGGACTGTCCGCTGCTCCGTCCCATAGCCTCCCCTCTGTATCAGCAGCCGTCACAGAGAGCCCGCTGTCTGCAGACGTTCCCAACAGGCTCAGGCTGTAAGCCCTTCGACGGCTTCTCCTCCTCCCCCTCGGCTGTTCCCCGATAACCTCTTCCTCATCTTCATCGTCCTCTTCCTGCCGCTGCTGCTCCTGGCTCGCTGCCCATCCAGCCTGCCCGTCAGTTTCCTGGTGGACTCCCGAAGAACCTTTGTGGGGTTGTGGGTGAGGAGGGGTCATTGTGAGGGAGGTGGCCAGGCTCGCCTCAGACTCACCCTGCTCCTCTGTGCTGCTCTCCGACTGGGTGCTGCTGTTCTCTGCGGGCTTGGGGGCTGCAGGTGCAGGCGCATCAGGCAAAGGGATGTCCATGCTGGGAGTCACTTGAAATCGTCCAACAGTCACTGATGCAGACTGAACTTCTGCAATGTAGAGGAAGAAAATATGTTAGTACATGTAAATGCTGTCAGCTGCAGCTAATCATAGACTAAACAGCAGCAACTGTTCTCTAATCTGGTCAGACCTGCCTGATCATTACAACAAGGCCTTATCATTCCTGATCACATGGGTTCGATTACAATCTTGTCACAGTCATGTCTCTTGTGACAATAACAGCTTTAAATGTGTATTATGCTTTTTTAGCATGCGTTATTTATTTCTAAACATTAAGGTGAATTCCCTCTAAAGAGTCTGAAATTATAGCAGTGATCGCAACTGATAGCTATGATGGATATTCACAATCAAACACACCTTCGGACTCTTTTTAAAGTCACCTAATGAAATATCTATTTATCCGGCATTTCTGTGGGAATCGGAAGGCCGGTAGATCAGCTACTACGGTCTGCATTTCAAAATGGGCAAGATACTAAACCCTGTTGGCATGTTATTGTGTGCATTCCTAGAAGCGCTCATATGTGAATGTGTGTGTGTGTGTGACTGGGTGAATAAGCGGCTAGTAAAACTTCACAGAGTTGAAAAGCGCTTTTCTGAGGCCACTTCTTGAGGGTACCTCTAGTGTTTTGTGCCAAATAAGAAGAAAATACTACACACATAAAAATATCAGTTTGAGTGTGATTGTTTCATTTTATACATGTTTTTGGAAACTTAAGAATTATTTTTAAGGGTAATAAAATACTAAAAACAAGAAAAAAAAGAATGGACTGAACAGATGAGTGAAAAGTCATGGACGTTATCTTAGCACATCCGTCTGGCAGCTGGATAAATCACTGCAGATGCTAACTGGAAGTTCCCGAGAGGCAAGCTTGCTACTCTACTTCTACCCGACTACTTAAGAGCCCCTTCAACAACCACAAGCGACTCCGCAGGGATTTACCCTCGTCACGGATTGGTGGGTGTAGAGGACGAGATGGAATTTGGCCCAAGTGTGACTGCATGTGCTCACATCTGGAGGCAATTTAGGGTTTCAAAAGGCCTGCAGTGCTTCGATTTGCCCACTGAGTGTCCTCCTTACAGTAAATGCAGAACGTGTCTGGGTCTGTGCCCACTAAAACAGAGGGACTCTGTTGAATGTGGGCTTCCAAGGAGGGTATAAATACTGTCAGGTGTGGAGGGGAGGAGAGGCCTTTAATGGGTACAGCTGCTCGCTGATTGGCCTTTGTAAGTGGGCCGGGCCGCAATAACACCTACGTTTGTGTTCATATTGAATGGAACATTAAATCCAGACTTGCGCTTACGCAATAGCTCTGAGGCACCAGTAATAAGTGATAATGTCAGCAGAGACAGAAGGAACTAGGATTGCAGAAGGAAAAAAAAACTCAAAAAGCAAATAGACCATAATGTATTTTGAGTCAATACAACAAAATGGATGGCTAAAGGTGCACTATGCATGTGCGTGTTTGGGATGCACACATAAATATCATACAGCATAGCATTTTCTAGCACTCTGAGCCTCTGGCTAGTAACATTCATCATGCTAGAGCAGTGCCTGCTGCTATTCACACATGTACAATAAACATGTCACAAGCAGGAAATCATAAAGTCAGTGTTTGAAAAGAAGAAAAATTCCAAGGATACACTCTCTGGATAAGTGTTTATCTAAGCATAGCTCTGCAGAAAAAGCAGACTTTGGATTGCATTGTTCTCTAAAACTACTCATCCATAAATGAGTGAGCGATAAAGCTGCTAGTCATGGGAACCCAAAGACAAAAAAATATAAGGATTTAAATAAAAGCTATTCTGGTTTGAGATTTAGAGTACTACTTAGAGTATTAGAGTAGTACTTGGGAAATTTTGTGAGAACTTTCTGGTAGGAAAGGTGGGAGTTAGTTTTATGGTTAAAGTTTAAGTTACAGTTAGCATGAGGGTTTGTGATGTAGGAATAAAACTGGTAACAGAGAGCAACATCTAGCCCAAAATATGAGAACTGCTTTTCAAATCCACTTCAAACCAAAAATTGCACTTACTTTAGTCTTCTGTAATACTCAACTGGCTTATAAATCAAACATGGGATACCTTGCTATCCTCCCATTCAATAACGTAATGTAACCACAGAGTAACTCTTTAGTAGTTAACCAGTGAAACTATAACACATATATAGAGTAAAAAAAACTACACCTGTTAAATAAGGTCTACGCTTGTGCAGTTGCTGATCAGAGTTTTGTTTGATTATGAAGTAGTTAATGATCTCTAGTTATTTCAAAGCTGAACATCACTGCTATGGGCTTTTGGTGATGCAGAGACCTGTTTGAGAAACATGAGAGCTTTCAAAATCATTTCTTACCAGATTTGGGGGAAGAAGTTTTTGGTTTTGGGGTGCTTGTATTCTTCTCTGGCACAGCAGGGTACAACTGGCTGTTGAAAGATGATAACTAAACAAAGGGAACAAATATTATTAACATAAGTGTTAAAGCAGACCAGACAAGACTGATACTCATTAAATGCAATTTTAAAATTCAACCAATAAATCAGGGCAGTGTGATGGAAGTCCCTGTCTACATGCTAATTTACATTCAATTACTCTAATTAGCTCCATGCGGTGAGGAAGAAATTGCACTAAAGCAGAGACTGTCAGTGTTCAGAACTATTATGTAAAAATGACTAATGGAATTATTGATAAAGGTTAATGAGCTAATCATTCCTACATTAAAAACTGCTTTAGAGGAATCAGCGTTCAAATAACTCACAGTGTTTTCTGGGCTCTCTGGGGGTGATGGGGAAAGATCTGATGAGCTTGAACTTGAATTTGAACTGGAGACCTCCGGTCTGTGTTTAGCTGGAGTTGGAGCTCGGGCTGAGGCTGGAGGCACATGACTCCCTTCTTGGGTCCAGTTGGGGGAACTGGTGAATCCAACCTGCTGTGCAGGAGCAGGTGGAGGAGGAGTGGAAGGCATGGATGGTGGGGTGGCAGGATGGGGCCACTGTGGAGGACTGCTGTGAGTTAAATTAGCTCCATTCATTTGATTCATATGCTCAGGGCTGTGGTAGACATTGTTCTGCACTGGGATGCCCCCGGCAGGGTAAGAGGGCTCTACTGGTGAAGTCTGGTAAGGTTGAGGGTAGACAGACGGGTAACCTGGCTGTGGAGCCATATGACTGTGTAGGTGGGGGAGAAAGCTTGGATACGAGGGTAACCCTTGAGTGGGAAGGCCTGCAGGAGGGATAAAAGACTGAGCCATGCTCATTGCCATGGAGATTACATTAGCTAAGGAAAAAAGGGGCTGCGAGTGTGGGGGCCACATGGTGGGAGTTTGAAGGGCAGGAGGGGATATGTTAACAAATTCTGTGTTGACAGGACTTGGGGTTTCACTCAGAGGACTCGGAGAGCTGGGGGTTGGGGAGGGAACGGAAGGGAAGGTGGGGTTACTGGCTACACGTGTGAGGGGAGGATGGATCCCTGCTGGCTTGGGCGAACCTGGAGACCCTGGATATGGGAATGGAAAGTGGGTGTGGTTCATAAAGGGCAAGTGGTATTGCTGGTGATTAGGCAGGAGAGATGAAGGGCGGTGATGGTGCTGATTATGAAGAGGAGAACCTAGAACAGAAAGAGACAAACAGAGGTTAATTCAACATTTAAATTAAACCACATTAGACTAAATCAGAAAACCTTTACTGTTGTCGTACAATGAAAAATACGTTAAAATTAGGGGCAATAATCTTGTTTGTGCTCGACCCAGTGAGTTAAGTTCGATCATATCGGTTTTTTTCCTCTCCTCTTGTCAGTCTGACTCTTCCTCTCCCCGCCTGCCAAGATAATCACCATGAGGAGCATAGAGTAAATGTTTCCCGTCCTTTTAAATAATGGGTTTCCATGGTGAACAAAGACGTTTTGTTTAAAGCAGCGTCCGACAATAATTGCATCTGATCGCTGGAGCAGTTGCACACCAGGCTTACATGGCCCTGAGGGATTTAGCATCAGTGGAGCAAGTGAGGCTTTCATGTCAACATTTTAGAGGAGTTTAAATGGGATGCACGTGTGTGTATGTATACAAGGTTGTGGGTCTAATTGTCAGATTAAAGAAGTCAAGATTTTTACATCACTCCTTGGGGAATAGCTTGGGACGCCAATACCCAGCCCCATCCATTGATTGGCCATCTACCTCAACAATGGCTCCACAGTTATAAACCACACCTCCAGTTGCTGATGATGCAAAACAGCCTCTACTTTTTTCCAAGCTGACGGAAACAGGTTAGGCAACACTCTGTAATGTGGCCAAGAAGCATTACAAAAGCAACAGTGCACTGGACGTCAAGCAGAGAAGGGACACGGGGGAGAAGAGGGAATGAGGATGTGCAGATGGCAATGCGGTTGCAAGTGAAGGATACGTGCAGTTAAAGTGACTTTAAATGTCTCTCCTGTTGGGAGAGAGTCTCTGACAGGGAGGCAACTTTCTTGGAAATTCAGCAGGAGTTTGTTCTGGCAAGCAGATGTTGCTGACTATCGCAGCAGTGGAGAACCCTCATGCTTTACAGTGACAGCATTCACAGCTCCCTAAAAGCTAGAAAGCGCCCTTCAGGTGAGGTAATTACCCAGGAGGCCCTGCTGCAAAGCAGACACAGACGAAGGCTTTGAGGTGTAGGGATGGTGGATGGCGCCATGTTAATGTCTGAACAATACCAAGAACAGGCCCTGAGGAGGGGAGGGGTTTTATGAGGTAGCTGAGCTTGGCTTTGACTTATTCTATGCCAAAGGACTGTAACACTTTTTCTGAAACAGTAAACAATGCTCAGCCTCTTCGCACAGGGACCAGAGGGAGGGGTGGAGAGCCATTTACCTGGGGCGTTGTGGAAAGACTGCGAGCGTATTAGAGGTCGCACAGGTGAAGTAATGTCTGCACTGGAGACCTCTCCATTGGGACATGGGGGAGAGCCATGTACCCCTACACTTGGTTTAGCCACACTGCAGTCTAAGACGAGACACAAACATGCATGAGTTGATGCTCCTTCAGGATCATGCACAGGCAAAAAAAAATGCAACACACCAATGAAAGTTAGTCTCACATGCATCTCAGACACACACAAACACACACAAACACACACACTTGATGGTGCTTTTAGAATAAGAGGCTGATTCACTTTCAGATTCCTACCATTTTTTTAATTCATAAAGAGCATCAAATCATCCAGTTTGCCATTTAATGGATGAATTCAGTTAATCAGAAAACACGTGGAACTCACCAGGCAGAGAAGAGGACGAGTGTGTTCGAGGCAGGGCGTGATTGTGCAGATTAGGCTGTAAAAGAGCACATTTGATAAATTCAGTCTCTCCATCCAAAAACACTGAAACTCCCTGTCCTGTGTTGGATATTAGGACCCGCTTTCTAATGCATGACTCATTTGCACTTCAAAGCCCCTTCACAAGTTTGATGATTAGCTCTAATAGCTGGTTAGAGGTCTGATTGGAGTACTGCTCCTAGTTTAAGGTCTACATTTATCACGGTGCCTAAGTGAACACCTTAATTTACTGCTTTTAAGATGGTGGACATATAGGGAAAACATCAATTCATCAAATCTGAGCGTCAAGCCCACAAACATTAGACCTCGGCCCTCCTCATTTGACTATTTCAAACTATCATCTAGTAATTTAAAATTTCTGCTATAAATGTGTTGTCTTCAAGCTCAAGCTACAACACAAAGGGAATGTCCATTATAAGTCCTCATGAGCTAACTCAAATATAAAACCCATGCAACACTTTTCTGTAGACTCCAATAACTAAATACACATGTGTCTTTGAGTATCTTCTTTAATCTTTCCTTTTGATTTTGTATCACTTTACATTGTAAAACCACAGTTACTTTGTAACTCCTGTCTGTTAAAAGCATATAAGAAAACACAAGTTGCTTTCCTTTCAGTGTGTTAAACCCCTCACATTTTCTTTAAAGCAGGGGTGTAAAACATAAGTCCCATGTGCCAAAATCAAATTTGAAAAATGAGGAGGAGGACATACAGTTTGGACTTTAACTATTTTGATGAGTTTTACAGCTTTTTCTACTTACACAGACCTTCCCCAAGGCCATCCATACCACGCCAAAGTAAATAAGTATTAGATTTCTGTAAGTTTACACATTCACTCCTTACAATTTAAGTCTAAACAGTCATGTTGACCAATTTTTCAATATTTCTTTGTCAAATATAATTTCTGAGATAAACTGATGAAATTGCAATACTTTTTTCTTATATTGAAATATCTCAGAGAATAAAGGTGTAGTTAGGCTTCTGTGCCCCGACAGAACAGGGACATTCACTGGCCCGGCTCACGTAAGGTCAAAATAGCCTGTATTTGGCTCGTAATGTAAAAACAGTTTGACATTCTTGCTTTAGAGCCATCAGTAGGCTGAAGTTTTCACTTTTCAAAAACCTACAGGATAGTGAATAGAATAGAATAGAATAGCGCTGTTTTTGTTCTGTTCATCCACTGGTATGTAGAGTAAGCTAAGAACAGCTAGACAAGCAGGACTTTCCAGGGATTTGATCTCCATTTATAGAATTTATTATTAGAGTCCCAGCACAATGCCCCACCTCAGCATTACAAGAGCCAGAGTAGAAGCGCTGTAGACAGATGAGTTTCTGGGCTTGTCAGTCTCTTCCTGACTTCCTGTTGGTCTGTTTTCTTTCTATTTTTTTTTTACTTGACAATTTATTATTGTACGGGGATGTGCCTACGCATGCAATACACATCAAAAGTGAAGCTATAAACAACCGGGCAAAAGTGTTCAGTTGAATCTGAGAAGTTTGTCCAGATGTTAAAATGAAAAGAAAAGAAAATCATCTCTATTATCCTAAACAATACTCCAGAGACATCAACTGGGAATGCCTTTGCACTAACACAGTTTGCTTTATAAGCATTTTAAAGTATCAGGCTTTTTTGTCATTGAATTATTCCCATTTTCATACACTAAGGAGCATGCTGGTCAATAAAACCATCTTCTTTATCGTTGCCTTCAGGGTTTGTTGGCTGTAGAGGAAACATAAGGGGATTCATTTTTCTGAGAAGTAATGCCTTTGTTCAATTTTACGACGATACATCTTAAAACACGTTGCTGGCTTGCTTGTGATGAGAGGCTTGGAAACATGATAAATAGATGGTAAATAGTAGTTATGGCTCTAACTTCCCACTTTTTTTCCATTATTTCTGACTCTGTATGATCATTTTTTTTTAACCAAAAGGACAAAAATGGTTGTTTCTTCGTGTTCCACAAAGTGGAAAATATCCTGGCAGAACAGACGCTTCTTTTCCATAAGTGGACAAGCTGTACCTGGTTACACATTAGGTCATATCTTGTACAGGGACTACACTGCTCCCAACAAGTCAGTTCATTTTACAGTTTAACAAAACCTGAATTCATAAAAGCTTAATTCATCCAAGCATAAATTATTTTACCCACTCCCTGCGGGCAGATATGCTGGAAAGTTCATTAGGTTGTTAGCAGTGGAAAGGATTTGTGGTTACGGGAACAAATACAAAAAAGGAAACACATCATTTAATACATTTTATGATATTAGCACTTTAAGTGAAAGGTCTTTTTCATGTGGCTTTAAGAGCACTTAGCCTTTAATCTTAAAGGGCAAACCTTGACTGGACTGTGGACAGTGACGTTTTTTTTTTTATTACAAGTGGACAAGACATTACCCTGAAGGGTGGCATTTGTCTCAGATTTATGGGTCTGTCATTGATCAGCGTAGAGAGATGTTGAAATTTATGACAATCAGCACTGTAAAACACAATCACTTCCTTTTTCTCTCAGCTAACAATGCTGTGGTGCAGATTTATGGAAAGAGGCAGGTGCTGTTGCTGACCTGTGAGGATGACAATGAGTTAATCCCTCCGTGCAACGCAGGCTGGGCAAGTCGGTGCCCAGAGGAGTGGACCGGCTGTTGTTTGGCAAACAGCGCCTCGGCTCGTTTGATGATGTCACCCAAGCGGTAGATAAAGCCCTCCTTCTCTGATGGTAAAATGAACTCGTTGTGCACCTAGACGGCAAAAGGACCATGGAGAATGTATTCAGATACTTCACTTCGTCAAATTCTACCACAAAAGTACCACAAGGTTCTCAAAAGAAACAGCTACAGTTTCTTGCCAGCAGCTGGCCAGTTCGTGCAGAATGATTAAGGTTCTTAGGAGATGCAGCCAAAAAAACAACACTCAAACATACACTTTTTAGCTTTTAAAATAAGTGTTTTAAATAACAAATTTGAGTCATTTTTATTTATTTTTTTTCCACAGACTCAGACATAGACTGTATATCAAAGATGGTTGTGGCCACTGTGACATCACCTATCAGGTTGTGAAGTCCCATTTTCTTCAGTTTCCATCACAAACGCAGACGTTTTACACCAGATATTTCAGTTCTGACATATAATCAGTACAATTTCTGTAAAACCTAAAATGAAATTTAGCCTTCTTGGTCTAGAAGATGGTGTAAAAAATATGTTATGTTTTATTTTTCAGTAGTTTAAATGGAGGGGAAATTATTTAATTATATAAAATGACTTAAACTTTTATTCTGTAGTGGTCTGTGTAATGTAATGACTTTTATATAACAATTAGATCTGCAACATCGACCGATCACAGCTGTTTAATTAAAGTGCAGGACTGTGCCAAAATGTATTAATTTAAAGAACTAAAGTATAAAATATTTTTAATGTGTAATACAATAAATCTGTAAATGTAGTACTAGTGCTTGTTTATTTTGTGGGTTCACAACATCCACAACGTAGCAGGTCCTTAGAGGAGTTTTGCATATTCATGCAGTTTTTAGTGTGTCTGAATTGTGGGCTGGGGCGTAGCATCGTTTCCTGACAGCATGGCATAATTCAGATCATTTAAAACCCTCTACTGAGAACCACTGTGCTGTTGTGATGCCAAGTGGCCCTGCTTTGCCAAGATGCAATAAACAAAAGCTTAGTGTGTTTTTAGAGTGAAGGAAAACTGCACATCCACTGAACAAAAAGCGCTGCTGCACATGCCATCTCATTGCACCTTCATGTGAGGTTCACTTCCCCAAGAAGAACTACCAAATTCATCATTTCATCAGTTTTTCACTACACTTAAGCAAGTATTGTTGGCTTTAGCCCATAGGTCTGTTATGACTCAGTCACTGAATGATGAGCTTTGTTTAATTTGCGACATAGTTTATCTAATGTGAATGAATTAGAATTACCTTTAAAATTTCAGATACTTATAGAAATCAAAAGCAAAATTACAATCGATAAAAGCTATTATTTCTCTGGGATTCTAGTGCTACACTCTTATTTTGTGTAGCAAGCACATAATGATTATAAAAGCAGAAAAAGTAGCGTCTCAAATATACACTTTTTCTAATGCCCAGTAGGGGGCGACTCCTGTGGTTGCAAAAAGAACTCAGATTGTACGGATGACAAATCCGCCCACTTTCTACTTGATTTATTTCTGCAGTAAAGAAATTCCTACTGAGTTTATGGTCTCAATTACTAGGTTCAGATCTTGCTTAATAAAGTGTGATATTGATTTATGCAAATATGTTCTCACTTTGCATAAACAGACGAGTGAGCAGCGTCCCCTGTTTCCTCAGTCAGATCCATGATTCTTATGTAAGAGAAATAACCAAGATGGCTAAGGCCAGCATGTAAAACACAAGGCTTCAAAACAGTAGCCAACAAAATACAAATGGCTACTTTGGTCTTTTTAAACAGTTTTTAAGCATTAGCTGCTCAATAAAGGTAACGCTAAAAAAATTACTATTTGACAGTTGTAGCAGTACAGGAAATATTTTTTCAATCTTGCATTGTCCAACTTTGGGGGTGTAAATTGTAGCCTCTGTTTCCTGTTCTTAGCTGACAGGCTAGGAATGGCACCTGGTGTGGACTTCCGCAACGTTAGGAGATGCTCTTCTGCAGACCTCGGATGTAATGAGGTATGCAGTAGAGCAATAGTTATGCTCCTGACCTCTGGCATTTTCACCCGCACCAATGGCTACATTCTGCTTTGTTATGTCTACATGTCTAAATGCAATGATTTTCTGCCATGTGACCAGTTGACTAAAGAAAAATATTGTTGTATAAATGTAATAAAGTTAAAAAACAAAACAATAAAACAAGAGAAAGTTAACAAAAGATGACCTTTTGATCATTTTATATGTAGTTACTAAGCACAAATAATGGCTCACCATGACAGCAGCAATGTCTTCTGGGTTATCTCCATCCAGGTCGAACTTGAAGGTCACCATCTTGTCATTGTGTGTCTGCAGCTGGCACTCCACCACCCGGTCCACTTTATCAGAGAGCTGATGGAAACAGTGAGGACCAATGGTGATGACATGTCTACATGCAGGAGTAACAACATGTTTGTGCACATGCATGAGACTCTACTGTAGCAGACTGTTTAGGCACATGTGGTTATCTATGATGTGTTTGTCTCTGCAGCCAATCCAAACAGGCTCATTAAACGACCACAGAATGTCCTGATCAGAAAAGCAATGCACTGCGGTCGCTGGGGGAAGAGCCGCATTGCTACTGATAACGTTACATAACTAGGGTGGTGCCTCACCACTCACTCATAAATAAATTTCCTCCGCTAATTCAGTTCAGGCCGGTTTGATTTATTTGTTTATCATGTGTAGAAAAAAAATGGATTTGCTGTGCTGTAATTAAACCAAACATTTGATTTATTGTACCCCGATGATGCGAAGCCTCGAGCGCGCCCTCCTCCTGAACAGCTTCGCAGCTGTTCGTCTCGCGACTGATTTCTCGTTCTTCTCCGATAGGCCCTCGTAGCCGTCGCTCAGGCTCGAAGTCACATCAGACGCATAGCTGCAAAAATTATAGGAGTTAGAAAACACACCCTAAGAAACCACTGATAAATTCCTTGTAAAGCAATTTAACACCAATTCATCATCTAGAACAAAAGTAGAGACTTTTCTAATATACACAAGGGCTGATTATGTTGGCACATAGTAATAAACACTCTGAAGTGTCAATGAAAGGCTTGATGTGTTACAATGTCTTGTCTCTGGGGTATAAACAGTTAAGTTAAAGTCTCTCAGAAGCCTGTCAGGAGTCTACAAGAAGCTGGTGTTCATCCAGGGAAAGCAACGTGTCGGTGCGATCTGTAGCATTTATACAATCAAGGAGTTTTAGGTTTCAGAGAACTGCAGAACATTCAGCGTATTTTATAAAAAGGTTTGGTTCAGCTAATTGCATCTCATGGGCCTTTTTTTGGACCACTGTGGTAACAGACGCCCCCCCCCCCCCCCCCCCCCCCCCCCGCCGC
>VUQR01022861.1:19941-31996 GCA_015108515.1 Hemichromis elongatus | reverse complement strand
CCCCCCCCCCCCATCTCCCCAGCACAGGCTGCAAACATTTACAGGCCTCCCGGCTAGCAGCACCCACCCGTGCCTATTTAAAAACCTCCACCTCACAGGTAACTTTAGTTCACCTTCAGACACTGAGTACACAGAAATCAGACAGAAACAGGCGAACATCTGTGGCGATACTGCAAACCATTGTTTTCTTTGTTATTTGTGACACGCAGTTTGGGTCATCAGTTATCGAGGGCTTTTCTCAGAAGAATTAAGCAACTGGAAGTGTGTTTTGGATGCTAAACAGTGCATGACCAGGCTGTTGCAAAACATGGCAATCAATCCCCTCTTAATGTTTGCTTCAATTTATAGTAGACATACTAGATATAGCCTGTTCCTTGCTAATCGAAAAAGGGAACTAAGATGACCGTGAAAGAGCCTGACAATCTATTTATTTATTCTAAAAAGAACTTTGATAAATTGGAAGATGACATAATTTGTATTAAACATATTAGGTTCAAAATAAAATCACAACTTTAGATTAAATTTGTGTGTTTTGAAGTGTGTTATTTAGCATTTTTCTTATGTTTTATAGATAGACTCAAACTAGAAAAAAACAGATATATCATCCTGTTAAAGCGTTATATCCAAGGTGAACATCCCCCACAACACTCACACACACAAACACATTGTGCTCATCCATTGTGTGCTCTCATGCTGATAAAAAAACCTAACATCACTAATATCCCACCAGCATAGAAAACAAGGCCTTTACAACATCTGACACCCAGTCAAACACAGAAATCTTCAAGGGTCCGTTCTGCCTCTCTGCAATAAAAAAACCCCAGCAGAGTCTGTCTATCGCCTCAAGCCTGAAACCCCCACAGGAGTGGAGGAGGAAGAGATCCAAAGAAAAGACATTTCTACAAGATTTCCATTGATTTTCGGGTTTCTTTCTTATATTAGACAGGAATTGTTAGAAACTATTGTTCTTTTAAAAGCAAATAAAATAGGGCAGAGTGAAGGGGACAGAAAGGCTCGACAGATTTACCTGTCCACAGGGGAGTTGAAGCCACTCGTAGGCCTTGAATTGCCATGTTCTATGTTGTTGGAGACGGCAATACTCTGAATAGAAAACAGGAATGTGGTAAGAGAAACATGGAAAAAGACTGTGTTCATTTTCTTTGTAGTAATATGTGATGTTAGATGGGAAACATTCTCTTTTTTAAAACAGTTATCTCAATGCTTATGGCTAAATTTTAATTATTTTTGATTCTACATTTTAAGTGTTGATTTTATGATTATACATTCTGATTTAAAATGAACATGACATTAAAAAAATTACTTTCTTTTGAGAATGAGGCACATTTGAATGCGCTGTACGTAAAGCAGCTAGCATGTCTGTAAAGTCTTAGTCTACCTAAAACTCTATTTCTTCAGCTACATGACCTAAAAATTGCATCTTGCAACTGATAACTATAAAACAAAATAGACGTTGACTTAAGAAAAAATATTTAATTCATCCTCTGGGCCCTCCAACCGGTAGCAGCAGATGGCGGCCCCTCCCTGAGCCTGGTTCTACCAGAGGTTTCTTCCTGTCAAAAGTGAGATTTTTCTTCCCACTCTCACCAAGTGCTTGATCATAGATCTGATAGTTGGAATATCTTTCTAATATTGTACGGTCGTCACCTTACAATATAAAGCACCTTGAGGCGAATGTTGTGAATTGGTACTATATAAATAAAACTGAATTGGATTTTACTGATTTAATAAAAATGTCTTGCTTCGTTGGTAAGTAGTCAATGATTGACACATCTATTCATAAAGTAAAAGGTTTAAATTTACAGTAAATCACCAAGCAAAGTGTTAAAACAGTTTAGAAATGAAAAGTAAAGAAATTGAAATAAAACTGTTATTAAAAGGTTTGTGTTGCCCTTTAATTTTTTTTTATTATGTGCCAGCCCCTAGGTTCGAGAGATTGATGAAAGAGGCGGTCTTGTAAAGTCTTCAAAATCATCCTCCCCCTTTACCACCCTGAGCTTTCCCCTTTTATAACAAGCTCTTTATTGAAACCACTCACCGAGGGGAAGCGGAGGGAGATACCGTTTACGGCGGGGGAGTTGGGGTGCGTGGTGGGAGAGCTCGCAGGCATGCCGACGTAGCCGGCCTCCAGCGGATCCTGAAGACCGGAGGGGCTCAGATAGCCGTCCGTCTCGCAGTCAGCTGTTTCAACAAAGCACATCGACCATCAGCACGTAACCCGCCGTGGCCTAAAAAACTGACACAATCTGTACTCTGTGCATTCTCGCACACACCTCTAGTGACCCCAGCCTGAGATACACAAAGCACATAAACAGAAAAAATCTGAAGGACTTCACTGTGGAATAGATTTGCTCTGGGTACATTTAAATGAGATCAGATGGCTACACAAGGCTGTCTCTAAAACAGGGATAAAAAGCTGAGAAACATTCAGCACAGCACATGTGCACACCATGGAATAAGACCTACAGGGCCTGAATAATTCATTTAACCACAGTTTCACTTTTCTCTGCATCTCTCCCCACGTGCTTTGAGATCTGAACAACACTGTGGTAAGTGCACTTGTGCAGCTAAGGAATTGAAAAACATGTCTCTGGAGTTTAAGAAGAGCAAATAAAAGAATTTTAACAAAAGTTAAAATGTCATGTACTTTACTTGAGTATTTTTTCTATAATAAATAATTCAGTTTAAATTAATTCTGCATATTGCACAGTGCCCTTTTGCAGTGTAATGCATCTCGTGGACATGCAAACATTTAACTTTTCACAATATATGGATGTGATATTGGGCATCTTACAGTTAGCAGAAGACAGGCTGTTGTGGCGAACATGAAAGTGTTGGTCAGCCTCGGGCTCCTCTGGCTCCGCAGGGTAGTGGGTGCTGACGCCAGAGTCCACAGAGCTGGTGACGGGGGACAAAACTGGGGCCAGTGGTGTCAATGGTGTCAAAGGCGTCAGAGGTGGAATGGGGGAATCTGCTGCAACAACATCATTGACCTTGGGTGAAGCCAGCTGGTGCTCTGTTTCTTCTTCTATGGCTTCTTGTGCCTGCTTCTTCTTCCTCTCCTCGGCCTGCCGCCTCAGTTTCTCTCTCTGACGCTTGATGATCGTCACTCTGTCCCGTATGGCCTTCGCTACTAGTTTAAAATCTGCTTCACACACAAAGCCAAGCACAACCTGCATAACAACACAGAGAAATGGTCAGGGTACAACATGCATATGAGTGCTAATACAGCTCTGTTGCATTTAATGAGCTATTTATTCAAGTTGTGACATCATTTGAGAGGTTTTATAAACAGGCAAAGTTGGTGGTGCATTTTATTTTTTTTAAAAAAGCAAACACATAGGCTTCATTCTTTTGACAATGTGGCATCTTTTACAGCCTCCCGTGACATCAGTTCAGCAGAGTGGGACACTCAGTCCGTAACAACCTCTCAACACATAGTCAGATTACAGCAGATCAGCCTGGCACGATGTCCCCTGCTGATACCAAATTTGATCTTGATGAAAACTGCCACAAAAAGGTAAACAAGTAAGGAACTGTATCTTGTATTCTCATTAAAAGTGACCTTTATGGAGGACATAAGGTTTTGTAATAAGTATAGGAGCCATTATATTATTAAAGATGTGATTACGGCTGCTTCCTGAGACGTCCTCTCGCATTTCGAACCACCGATAATTAAATGTTGAGCTGTGACCTTAACACAGTACACAAGGTGTTCTCCTTCGGAGCCGCAGTGGATATAACAACACAAACGCAAAAGAACCACAATAATGTCGGGGTGCATGTGCTTTCACTGTTAGGGTTAAGAGACAAATCCCATATAACTCTAATTAAATTGAACATATCAAGCTTTTCCTAATTTTCTGTTACATTTATACTGTTACAGATCAGGATTATCGTGTTAAACATGACCGAGCTTTAAATAATAAGGCCAGAATATGTACACGTGATCCCTGTGAGCTGACAAGTCAACCTTCGGCCTGAACTACTCCATTTGCTTTGATTTAGACTGTTTTGTCTGCTTTTAGTTCTGTATGATGTCACATAGGACAGATATCCTCTCATATCTTCTTTAAACCTACTGTTTGTGAGGGGCATCCAATTGGAAAAAAGATGGCGCCTAGAAATATTACAACTGAATCCACTTTTAGTTGTCTTTATAATATAGTTAGTGTCCAATTTATGTTTTTGTCACAATAAGGACTCCATAATAACCTTCATTTGTAAAACTTAAAAAAAAAGAAGCTATAATCATAAATAAAGATTGGGATGCAGAGAACACATGGAAGTTGGCTAAACTGGACTCTATCTGCAGATCAGGAATCAGTTACTCCACATCTCTGGGTCAGTAAAGCAGCAAACATTGACACCACAAGATCCTGTCTTCACGTGCCAGCCTACCATTTCCTGAGCCACCTCCTCAGGCACATCTTTGTAGAGCTCGAAGAGGAACTCAATGGCGTTGTTGTCCTTGTACTTCCCGTGGAGCTTCTTGGTGTCGTCCATGCGCAGCCACAGCTTCAGCCCTGACTTCACCATGTCATCCTCCTCTGCCAACTCCACATGTACACCATTGTTTTCCTGGAAGAAGGGGTGATCCAGAAGGTCCTGAATGGTATACCTATAGAGAGAAAGTAATTTGTTTTACCACACTTAGAGTTGCTATTGCGAGGTTATTTCTCATAACAACTGAAACTAGTTTCAATTCAGTTTAAAGAACAAACATATCTAAAGATATCTACCAGTATAAAGAGGATGAACTGAAATGGTAAAATATAGTTTCTTCCAAGTAAATGCATTTTCTACCACTAATATAAGCCCATGAGTACAGTAGTATTTGGTCGATGTTGTTTATACGCTAAAAATGGGTTATTTTACTTTCTAGGTGGGTTTTAGGCATCCATACCTCAACTTTTGTGACAATAAATAAGATTTTATTCCCATTAAATTAAATTAATAGTACGCTTCCTTTAGGTGTTGTATGTGCATAAATGCTATAAAGAGAGCATTTTAGCTTGTTAGCTAAACTGTCATCACTATCTTCATAATATAGAAATAGAATGTCATTGGTGTGAAATAACAGATAAAATGCTTCATAAGGTCTTATAGGTGCTTAAATGGTAAAAATGGGCAATTTTAGCCTTTTGCTAACTAACAACATGATGTCACGTAAGAGCCTTCAGGGGCCTAACATGATCTGTGTGTCAAGCTTGGTTGGTCAACAACAAGGCAACAAACAGACAGACAGAGATTTTGTGTAACATAAAAGATTTTAACTTCACTCAGCTCATATCACTCCACTTAATTCAATGATTACAGCACACAAAATCATTCATCGCTGTGTGTTTATGAGATTAACTGTGACTTGGTACTGAACATGAATTGAAGTACAAACAGCCCAGACTGCAGCCGCACTGCGTGATCTAAATGTGCTGAAAAAAATAGCAGCTTTTCTGCTTGAAACAGTTGAGGAGGCGAGACTAAAATACCCATCCAAATTAAATATAACACAGTGGTTTTCAAACTGTGGGGCGATTGCAACTTCAGGTGGCTATCTGGAGGCAGGGATGTACAAATACGAATTCGTAAAAAATAAAATAGAAATGTTTATGATTTGATTGCATGAACCTCTAAGTAAATTCAACTTGCATACAGCAACTGAGTAAAGTTGGAGAACCACAGGTTTTGACTTTTTCATTTGTATAATTTAGGTAGTTTTAAGGCTTTTTAAAGTCCTTTAGACATCATGTATGTGCTTTCTGAAGAATAGTGCAATAATTGTAATTCAGAATAGTGAAGAGCAGAAAAGACGAGATAAATAATAAAGTGTGTTCTTTCATAGTTACCTTTCATCTTTGTTCATACGGATGCAGCCCTCAATGATCTCCTTAAGTTCTGGGACTTTGACTTTATAGAAGCTGTCAGGTTTAATGCCCTGTGCAAACAGATGACAACACAGAGTTTAATTTCATCTATTAGGCTTAAGAAAAAGCGCAGGAGCAAGTTAGCGACAATGACGTCCTCCCACAGTTCTCCTTCTGAGATGATCGGATCAAAGCGGTGATGTTTAATGTATTATCTGCTTTGTGACATCTGCCACTGGCCAGCATGACATTCAGCTTTGCGACCATATCAACACCAGAGGAGAACAAAACCAAGAGCTCAGGATAAATGGAAAAAAACCCACGATGCTCTCCCTTCTTTCCTTTCTCTTTCACTTACACCAATCCTTGCAGGGATTTTTATTTTTACCTCAGAACAGCTGCTGTTTCCATGCAGTTTATCGCAAAATTATTAGGGTAGGACGTCGCAGTAATATGAAATAATGGAGTTCTTCTAAATGCTATTATCAGTATGTGCATAAGTCTTTGTACAGATTACAGCAGAGCTCCAAGTCCTGTGACAACAAAGATAAGAAAGGAAATAACCAAGGTCATTTGGCCAGCAGATACCAAAGAAACGCAATGATGCACCCAAACACTGAATAATTAGATTTACCAGTAAAAGGCTGAGTGGTACACTTCGTTATCTCGTTTAAAGACAGACATGTCACTGCATGTATCTGGTGCTCTTTAATCAGCGTCACAAAGAACTTCAATACATACTCCTGCTGCCTGTTTAAGTGGGCTAAATGACGGAGCTTTGGCAGCAGAGACGGCGCAGCACTGCTGTTCGTATTTGAATTTTTGGTTTGTTTCTTTTTATTCATATGATAAAGCATCCTAACTACATGCCAGTGCAAACATAGCATGCTCCATTGCAGTTACAGACATGCTGTTTGCTTCTTTAAACACTCTGCTGCAGTGTCCTCATACTGTGTAGGCACTTTGAGAATAAATCTATTTTCCCTCGATCCAAATCTAATTTGTGACTCAGCTCCTTTCCAGTGGCGACGGCGGTCTACATGTAGATAAGAGCTTGAGAAACACACTGCCCTTGTATTACGTTTGGTTAGTGGGTCAGATTTTAATGTTGTTAGGAAGACAATGATCGTTGAACCAGAATTATTTTGCACAGATATGAGAACAAAGCGTGGTTATGTGTTACAAGTATACCACGGAGGAAAAACACTATAAGACTGAAACTTCTAATACTTACTATTGTTTTTTAATGTTAATTCGCTTGTCTTCTTCAGTTCACTTTCCAGACTGGTTGTTTGCTTCAGTTTTGTTTTATTATTAAGCAAATGTTTAGTTTATCTGACATTTTTTTTAAATATCCATTTTAATTTTTTAATAATTAAAATGAAAAGATTATTGATTAGAGATAAATTTAAGGAAATCAGGACATTATTAGAATACAAACGCTTGCCATTTGAAGACATATGTCATCATTAGTTAATTAGTTTGTCTCTGTAGGCTTTCGGTCATACGAGCCATGTTAATCTCAAATGCTTGAAAAGAAGGCAAGTGGACTTTTTGTTTTGATGAAGATGTTTAGCCTCACATCCAAGAGTTTTCTTCAGTTCTAAAACAATTAGCAGAGAGTCTCGGGTATTTAACCCCCACAGGCGATTGCCCGTTTGAAGGTGCTGGGGGTTCCTGAGCCACTGTTAATCATATTAGCCATCGTGTGAGCCAAGGTGTGAAAGGCTAATTATAATGACCTTGACCCCCACACAGATCCTTTCCAGAGCTTTTGATGAGGGGCTTTCCTTAAATACTGAATGCATTCTGTTAACTGGATTTATAAGAGCAAAATAAAATTTGTCTTATTCTGTACATATTTTTGTTCTTACTACGACTTCACTACAGTATTAACTTTCATTTACTATACAAATTTGTTTCCATATAATTTACACTAGATGGACCATTTGTACATTATACCTACAGGAACTGTGCAGCTATGGAAAGCCATGCCACGAAGATCCTGGCTTTCAGTTTTTGTGCAAATGTTGATATCAGGTGAGGGGCTCAGCACTTAGTTACACTGCTCTGCAACTTTCCACTTTGCAATAATACTGCTTACAGTTGATCACAGGAAATTCCATAAAATGATATGTTACAATAGTAACAGTGTTACATTCAAAAGTTCTGAATTCACAGTTGTTTGGAAAGACAGACTGCTTGGCTGCTTGGATTTATACACCTGAAGGATTAAGATTAAGAGGTGTTATCCAACACTTTTGTCCATATTGTCTCTATGCAACTCTATGCACTGTTCCTGCTGTTTGCACTTTACTTAATCTTAATCTAATACAGTAATAATTTAACTTCATTTGTCTTTGGACCCTTCGTCCTTGAACATCACAAGGGCTCCCTGCACAAAGGCAGCTCTTTAATAAAATGATTTTCCTGCTTTGAAAGAACTTGACTGGTCTGCGCAGAAGCCCCTCCTCCAAAGCTTTGAAATAAACTTGAATGGCAACCACAAACTAGTCCTTATCAGCCATCATCAGTGTCGGACCTCACCGGTGCTCTCATGTATACCGGAACAAGTCCCTCCTGCTAGCTTCAACATCTGGCAGGAAAGAGTTTAATAGCATCATCATTAATGACCCCAGAAGAAGTTTTTTTATCTCAAACACAAAACCCAGGAAATCTTGCTAGATATGATGTCATTGTTTCCAGCAGTTTCTCAAATTGGGCATATACAGCAGATCACTTAAAACAGATGGAGCGGGGTTGTTCCCCGTAAAGCATCTTGATGATTAATGTTCTTTTCTTGCTCACCAGTGTAGAAAAATGTGGTTTTAATCATGCTGAAGAACAGCCTGTTCAAAAAACCTTTAACGGAAGAAAGAAGCAGCTTCTGACAAGGGTAAGCCTCAAATTGTACAATGAAGGCAGGGGGGAGGCTTTAATGGCTGAACCAGCAGGTGTGTTTACTGTAAGTGTAAAAAAACAGGAAAAAAAATAACAAAAACGAAACAAGGAAGTCCTACTGGATAAAAATAAGAGTAAAATGCTCAAGCGCCCACATACTGTTGGTCATATAGTGTACACGAAAAAGCACGTTTCTATCCATTTACCTCGTGGATACTTAAATATGAACAAGGAGAGTCTGTAAACAGTCACGACAGAAGCCCGTCTGTCCTACCTTTCATATGTCACGCTATATTGGTTACTGCAGGCCGTTTTAATAGCAGGTGACTTCAGCTGCACATAAACATAAAGCATTAACAAATCATAAAAAACAGCAGCTAATGACTGCTTTTTTTCATCATGATGCACGCCTAAGCTTCTCCACATAATGCTCCTGTCTGTGGAGGAGCCAGGACCACTACGACTTGTTGGCATTGTCACTTTTTCATTTTCCAGCCTCCGTCAGACACGCTGTTTGCTTTGCATACGCGACACACAAGAAAGAAACGGACCTCTTTGTGGAGTAAGGAGTGAGACACATTTTCCAAAACATATAATTCTACAGTCGCCTGCTCTCGCCCACCGTGGCGTCACTGATGTGCTTGGCACCCCCCAAGAACAGCCTGAACTGCACTAGCCTGCATTCTCAAAATCTACTTCTTTAAAGCCCATTTCATCCTCAGACAGATAAATTCCAATGCAAAAAAAAAAGAAAAAAAGATTTAATTCACCAAAACATCTGCAATCTGTTAAAATGTTTTTTTCTGCAAGGCTTAAATCAGTTCAGACAGAAAATTAACAACATCAGTGTCAATAGGTCACCTCAGATTTCTGATGAAACACTTTCACTACGGGAAATATTCCCATAAAAACAACAACCACACCGGGTTAGACAGCTGGTAGTAGACCCTGGCAATCATTAAGTAAAACATGTGCAATCCTGTGTCAGGGTGGTACACAGTACACTCCTGCATGCTGAAGTTGTCATGGACAAAACTAAGCCTTTAATAGGCTTAATGATGATTTCAATCCATGTGCGTTTTATGTATTTCTAAGTGTACGAATAAGATACCCAGGTTCCTCTCTAATTCCAGCATGCACACGGAACAACACATGTGGACAATTACACTAAATATGGGGGGAAAGGAGGTAGTCCTCGTCTTTGCCTTACTCACACTGGTGACTTTGCGGTAGATCTGGGCGGCATTTTGGCACTCAGAATATGGGTACTCAGATGTGGCCATCTCCAGGATGCACATTCCTAAGGCGTAGACGTCCACCGCTTCATCATATTTCTCCTCGTACATCTCTGGTGCCATAAACTCAGGTGTTCCTGTCAGGGGTCAGGGGAGACGAAAAGGTTAAAGGTTGTTCTCTTATTTAAAAACACTTACTGGCCAGTGTGATTGCAATAGAATAAAATAGTGAACAGTATTCATTCTCTTTGGCCACTTTGATGCCATCAGAACAAGCTTTAAACACGAGGCGAGCTTTTTATAAAACAGTTATATTAGTAGCTGATTAACTCCCAATGAATCTCGTTTTTAGCTCCTAAACACATCTGCCAAGATCACCAGCTAGTTTCTTTTAGAGTTTTTGCTCAAAGTAGTTGTCTGATGCAGTTAAAACTTCTGCTGACAAGAAATTTGAAAATCAAACAGCTCAACGATGGGACTATGTTAAGAAAATTAATACTTATTTATAGTTGATAGAGATTTTAAAATAACAGGAACAACTAGAACAAGAGACCTAAAACATACAGAAAACTAGGAGAAAAACATGTGCAGTCTTTTCACGTGACAGTTTTTCCTGTGCACAGAACAAGCTGTATGAAAGGCAAGCCGTGTTTAACATTTTTCTACAAGCAGCCATTCGACTCTGTTCCTGGAATCTATTAAAGTAGTTTTGTATGATACACGGTCTTAATTAAGCTTATGGGTGCAGCCCCTTCATTTACTACTCTTTTAGCAGCATTTACCATCCCCAGACTTTGAGGTGAGACGCACTGCTGGGACACTGAGCCACTGCAGGTGAGGCGTGAATGACCAGAGGAAAAACATGAAGTGAAACAGAGCTGCAGGAATGATATTTTTAAAGAAATATAAACAAACAAGAATTTCCTGGCATTTTTATTTAGATAAAATTCAACTGTATCCTTCTTTTTTTTTTAACTAATAATTAATATTTATAATTGTTAGCAATAACAGCTGCTAACTAAGGTGTGTATGCTTATATTTATGAACATAATTTCCTATTTTTATGGTCTTTAGCCCATTAGCATGCTAATTAGCACCAAGTAGAAAGTATAGTTAATGGATGCTGATGGAAATGTCATTTGTTTTGCAGATATTTAGATTTTGGCATTGCATGAAAGCAGGTATTATTAGTTATCCTGGCTGATCTAATAGTTCTTGAGGTCCTTTACTCTGGCCCAAAGTTAAAGTCTGACTAATCATTGCAGCCAAAAGCAAAAAAAAAAAAAATCTTGTTCATCTTGTTTGCTGATAAAAAGGTAAAAAATGTTCCTCTTGTTAAAATACCCCAACATTACTGTGTTTGATTTGGACCAAGTGATTAAAAATCAGTGCCACTTTCAACAAAAATCAACAAGTTATTATCATGCATGTGATGGCTGGCACTCCCTGGATGTAAGTGATGGGAAGGGCAAGTTCCAGGTGAAATTAGAAGCCATTTGGGTAATGATGCTGCATTTAAAAATGCAGACAGGAATTTAAACATAGGCATTCATGGTTGTGTGAGTACAGAGGAAATAAGAGTAAGCAGAAACAGAAGGGTGTTTACGCAAATGCAAGGCCTGTCAAATCTGCTGGATTTTCCCACCATTTCAAGACCATTTGGGGCATTTTGCGTATAAACTTATATTTTCAGATCATTATTAACTGATAAATTGTGCTCTGGATGCCAATTTTTTTGTCAAGCAGGGTAAACACAGACTAAATTAACACTTACCAATGACACTTTTAGCAAAAGAGGCACTTTTGAGAGTGGCCAGCCCCAGATCTCCAATCTTGACAGAGCCTGTGGGGCCAGTGATGAAGATATTATCACATTTGAGATCCCGGTGGATGATGGGAGGAGTGCGTGTGTGCAGGAAGTGCAGCCCTTTCAGGATCTGACGACTCCAGCGCTGCAGCAGCTTCAGTTTCATCTCTTTAAACCTCTTCAAGTACCTAAAAAAAAAAAAAAAAGAGGATAAAAATAATAATCATAAA
>VUQR01022861.1:0-19921 GCA_015108515.1 Hemichromis elongatus | reverse complement strand
TTAAACATTTTTAATTACAAAAAAAAAAAAAAAAAAGGAGGATAAGAATCAGTCCAAACATATCAAAACACAGAAAGAAAAGGAAGCTTTTAAGTGCTACAAAATAATTAATCTCTTATTTTGACAGCCAAGAGGAAGTTTTAAAATGAGTGTGTTTCCTGAATTCTCTCCTAGAACACTGTTTCCAAAGAAGAACTATTCTCCGCAGCGTTTTATCATTACTTAAAGGAGAATTTGTCAAACATGACACAAATATGCTTTTTGGTATGCAAGACTTGGAAAGTTTTATTTAGAAACAAGAGCATCTGCTACTTGAGACAAAAATGAACCGTTTTTAGGTTTGGGGACTTAGATCTATACATAAACTGCAGTCTTTTATATGCATATACACATGCAAATCTGCAGTTTAATTCAAAAGTGGAACTGGATTCAGGGACTCACGTCTTGAGCGTGCCTGAGGTCATGAGTTCAGTCACCAGGATGATGCACTTATGGCCCTTCATTGTCGACTTCCAGGAGTCGTGGAAGCGCACAATGTTCGGATGCTGAAGCCCTTTTAGCATCTCCACCTCCTCGCTGAAACGCTGCCGCTCTGCCTTGGTTAACTTGCGAGTCTGTTTTTTAAAAAAAAACAAACTTATTAGGCATTTATTATTAACAATATTCTGATTCTAAGTCTCATGTTGATGTTGACCACCTTCAGGATATGAACATTAAAAAAAAAAAGACAAAATCTGCTGATCGTGTAAAATGATTGAAAGCTTTACAACTGTGACTAAGTGGGGTGAGTTTGCTTTGCCATAAAAATGCAGTTGTGTTGATGGTTGAGTTGTAGCCGTAGTAAAATTTTAACGCGCACATGCTCTGGTCTTGTCAGGGTTTTGTTTGATTGTCTAAGTTGGCAGCAATAAACACAGCAAATACAAATGCATGAGAGCGATCTGATAAATCACTGTTACTTTAGCTAATGAGCTCATTGTGGGATTGGAAACCACAGGTTCATCCATCTGGGTGACCCTCCAGTTGCATAACATTTATTTTCCAATGAGACGAGCTTTAAAAATTTACAGAGGACGTTTCTAAAATCCATGTAAAACTGCACTGAACCAAACACGGCAATCATGTTGGACAAACAAAGACATTTTTGTGCTTCCTCGGGGATGAATGGCCCAATTTAGCGACTGGTGGAGTAACTCTGCCTGCGGTGGGTGGTTGGTGGAAAACTCCCGAGAGACTTCAGGACCATGAATTCTGCATTGAGGTAGATTTCTGGGGGGAAAAAAAGCTCTACATGTGTTTATGCTTACAATCAGCTTGACCACTGCTGTCTCCCTCCTCTCCACGTTTTCCCAGCGAGGCTAATGCTGAGCTATCAACACAGGAGGCAGACTGTCTGAAGAACTGCACAGTCTGATGTCACACAACTCTTACCTGCGTCAGTCACCTGTCAAACTGTCACATTACACCAGCAGCCCAAGTAAGTGGCTCTGAGCTCAAAGGCGAAACACAAAGGAGACCTCTGACCATGTGAATTACTTTTAGGTCAACAGTGATCAGTTTATGATGTGAGGATAGGCTGCAATTTAGTCCTCATATATAAAGACCTCTGTCAGAAACACTAAAAGCTTTGCATAAAAGAAAAAACATCTTGGCGTAAGGGTCAAAAGGAATAGTTAGAACTGCATTCAAAATAGCTATTAAGCAAATAAGAGTAAGTCACTTCAATTTTAGTCTAATCTAATTTCTGATGGCTACATTTAATTTATCTTTATGGACACTGAGGTTTACAGACGTAATGGGATAACGTGCTCTGAAAATAAGGAAAAACATGCAATATGATACAAATTATGGCATGTTTGCAGCTTGCATGAGCCTGGTTGAGTCAATGAGTTCGATGTGCATTTGGATATTTATGTATCTAAGATGATAACATCAGATAACACAAGATCCCTGTGCAGCAAAGCTTCGCCTCCTGTGGAGAGTCACCTGTGCAAAGAAATGAAAGCTGTTTGCAGGACAGAGGCGGGGCAATTTGTGGCAAGCAGTCTTACCACTTGGAGTCCCGGACGCCCCCAAAACCACAAGATTTACTACAGCTTGGCAAGCCAGATGGCACGGCTGCAAATGACAACAACATAAAATGCAGGCCTTCTTGGAAAACCAAAATCTTGCTGTGGCAACTGTGAAGTACAGCGTTCAGAAAAACGTGAGCTGCCAAACAAAGCGGCACCGATAATGGGCGATTACTTCATGTGACTCATCCAAACGCGTCCTCTATTTAAAGCAACCATTGTTCATTTAAAAAGCCAATAACCGAACAATGTAGGGGAAAATTAGCTACAGATGGAGACAAGAAAAGCTAATTATGAGCTGCATTAACACTGCAGTGCAATCATCTAATTACACTGTTGTTGATACTGGCTAATTTCAGGGTGACTTAACAACATCTCATTCCAGTAAAGACGTTCACTTAAGCTGTGACTTACAGAGGAATTGAAAACCAATCGTGTTCCATTACATTTTGGTTTTACTCCAACCATTTTCTCATAATGGCAGCTACTGATTGATCAGAGTATAACTTTATAAGCAGGAATATTTATTTTATTATCACAGATAACTGTAGCCTGTTTTAGTTATAAGCCCTCTGGTATTTCCTAAAGAAGATACCCCCATTCTACAAGACCTCTATCCAACTTTTCCATGGTATATTAGCAGGCCTGCATCTGTCCCAAACCTCTCACTCTCTCTTTCCTCCACCTCCCCTTTTTGAGAATCGAGGCCAACATAGGTTGCATAACACCAGAGAAAGCGATGCAGGGGGGGAGCAACAAAAACAAACTGTCTCCATTTTGAAAGGACAAGTGGGTATATCAATAAAACAACCTCAGAGTCAGAGGTGTGTGAGCATGCCTCTGCAAAAGCTTTTCTTCTACTGCTGCCTCTTCCAGCTAGATGATTTATTCTTAGCCACTCAGTGGTGTGTGTGTGTGTGTGTGTGTGTATATGTGTAAAGTTGGGGGTCTGCAATAGTTGGGGTTGGAAATACCACATAAGTGCAGTTATATAAGCAGTGTTGATGGTAGAGGAGGCAGGGGTATTAAGAAGTCCCTGTCAACACCCCTATTATGAGAACAGGGACATGGACGCGGCATGTCAGACAACATTTGCACCAAACCAGGTGGTGTGCAATGCATACTGTGGCTTAGTACAGGAATGGACTGCGTGCATTTAAACAGATGAAGAAAGCATGTACACGAGTTGGAGAACATCCAGTCAATGCAGATGGACTGCGGCATCTGCAGGAATCTTAACTAAATACAGAGTGAAAAGTAGGGCAAGTAAAAAAAAAAAGAAACAATTCATTCTCACTACTTAAAGCCTGCTGGAATGTGTCTTTAAGGTTTCAACTGACTTTTTCAGTTCATTTCTCCTGCAAGAATAGAACTAACTCTATATCAGCCACGAGTTTAATTTGTGATTTTTCCCTAAAAGGAAAGAGCTACTTGATGCTAGACATTTAGGTACAGTGTTATAATAATGGTTACATTTCATTAGGTAATGCAGTAAGCCATTACCAAACCCTGTAGTAAATAATGGATTCTAATATCACCCACTGGTTTTACATGCCGCATGGTTGATCTTACGAACGGCTGCTCTTCAGCTGCTCCCTTTAGGGGTCACCACAGCAGAGGCAGCAGATATCTGCCTCCATCTAACCCCGTCTCTAACACCCTCCTCTGTCACACCAACTCTCTGCATATCCTCCATCACTCCATCCATGAACCTTCTCTGTGGACATCCTCTTTTCCCCCTGCCTGGCAGCTACATAGTCACCATCTTCCTAAACATCTTCCTTTGTCCAATATATGCCACATTATTAACGTGGATCACAATTTATATCACGAGTATCATGTTGTATTCATTGAAACTTAAAAGTAGTGATTTAATGTCACAGATCAAATGGCTCAGGGGTCATTTTTCTAGAGTCTTTACACAAACCAGCTGCTTCTAACATGTAGGTTTTTTTTTTTTTTTTAAATGGGTGACATTGAGGAAGTACCTCGTCCTTAAGCAACCAATCGGCAAACTTAAGTAGAAGTCTAGTGTTCAACTTACCAAAAAGAAAAACTAAATGATTCATTTTGTTTTTAAATTTGAACATATTTTGGATAAAATTTGGACTTTTTCTATATAAAGGAAGTATAAACAACCATTTTAGTGATTTAGTCCCATTCCCTTGTGGTTTATTCCTTCATTAAAGACTGCGAGATAGCATCAACTGCTGCACCCTCAACTAATTAGCTGCTAGTTTTTGTACAATTGCTCTCCTCCATTAGCTCCAGTACTAGTGGGGCTTAGCCATGCATGAGAAGTTCCATGTTATTTCACAAGTTATGTTGGAATAAATAAAACATAACCTCTTGCCAAAAGATTGCCAGCTCTACATTTTAAAATGGGTTTTTTTGTTTGTTTATTTTCTGTCAAGAAATTGAAGTTTAAATGGAAGACTTTGGGTTTTAATATGTTGGGCCAAGAACAAATCTATAATCTGTGATTTAAATTTGTAAACCAAACAAATAACTGATCAGTTGAAAGAAAGGAAATATTAATTGATTATTAGAAAAGTTCAGTTGTATAATAATAAGAATAGTAACAGTAGCTGCAACAGTAGTTTCCCTTATTCACATAATATTTTGATCATATTGTATTCAATTTTATTGAGCTACATACTCTTTATTTTATATTTCTTGTCTTTAACTCAATTTAAACTGCGGTAACAAAGGAATTTCCCCAACTATGGGATAAATAATGTGTATCCTATCCTATCTTATCTTAAACTCTGTGTAAACCCGCTTGGGACTAAGGCAAGTTTTCCCTCCTCTTCCTGTCATTAAGTTATTATTTAAAGTGACGCTAACAGGCAATAACTCCTGTGTCCTGTGACGCTGACACTGAGGAGCCCAGCAGATAAAAACCAGAGTTCGTCTTGACCCTTTAGCGACAGGAGGAGAACCTGCGCAGTTGCAGAATTAACAAACTAGTGTCCATCGGAGACCGTGATGCTCGACTTGCCAAAAGTGAGGATTGAGGTCAAAGGCAACGTGGGAAAAAAGTCTGACCTCAAAGCACTGAAACTGACATGCCCTCCTCTTGACTGACACACAGTTTGTTTAAACACGCACGTAGGCACTTGCACTGGCGCAGGGTCACATTTAGATGTTTGCAGGTGAGAACTGAAGCAGTAGTGTGCTCTTTCCAAGAAAACCTGACATGGTCTGTAAATGGAGCGGGCAGAGGGAGGTTAGCCATTAATCTCATAAGGATTGGGGAGTCAAACCAGCCTCTGACTGCTGCTCTCCTTCTGAGAGCCTGAATCAACTTGTGGCGCCTGCTAATTAGATACAGGATTGCACTATTTCTTATGTGTTTTAACCATGAAAAGCTGCCTGTCATAAAGTCTTTGCCAGTGCTACTTAGACACTTTCAACATCACATTGCATTTTAGGGGTTATTTTAACACTGATACTGTTATCTTATTAAAATTTTATGCATTTCATTTTATAGTTGGAAAAACTACTTTTACATGTGGTGACACTGTTTATAGCAGTGGTGGGCAAATAATTTCTCCAAGTGGTCACAATTAAGACCCAAGTGTAGCATCTACTCTTACTAGTAGCAGTTTATGGAGAGATTAAAAAAAAAAAAAAATCACCTTATTGGTTGGAATTGGGTTTATAGGATAACGTCTTGGACGATTAGACCTCTACCTCTACCTTTACTACAAGGCTACGTTTGTTTGCGATCTGGGAGATCTTTTATCATCTGTTTACTTTGTTATTCTTGACATCTCTTAACCTGTCTGGTGTTTGCTTTTAGTAACTCATTAAAACGTCGGTTTTCTAGAAACGGATCTGCATGCATAGTACCATCCTGCCCCTCTACTGACACTTCATTTAAGGATTAGTCCTCCTGCCCTTTAGGCTGATCATTGCGTCATGCATTTACAGAGATGGGCAACTTTTCCTTACACGTGACATCTTTGATTGGCCCTGTTATTTTCTGTTGGCAGCTTGTAAGTATTCATCAAATACTTCAATTAGAAACTTGTGAAAATGCCAGCACAGTAAATGTGAATATGGACGATCAGTAGTCATAAACAACGTCATGTACATTGCTTGTGAACTTGGCTGGAGTTTATGCAGTAACCTGAGGATCATTTTGAGTTGTAACACCTTTCAGCTGATATCTGAGTAATATCAAGTCAAGAAAACAGAGATGGAAGGACACTCTGGCTCCTATCAGATGAAATAACCCTGCAAGGAGAGGATGTTTGGAAATGCCACAGTGGACAATATAATAGCTGTTCTGTCTAATAATATGATGAATGTAAAAGGAACAAACACTTTGTCCTCCTCAGGGAACCCAGTGAGTCATTGAAAGATCACAAGATGCCTGAAGGTTGCAACTTGGAAGAGTACTGCCTTAAAAATAAAGCCAAATAGTTCAACTCGATGACTCCAAGGGGGACTTAAAGGGTAGAAAAGGTTTAATTATGGGTCACACAATTTCTACTTTTTTTTTTTTTACTCCATTGTTAGCCTAGCTTTTTATACTTCATATTAACATGAGAGTCATTTTCAGGAGAAAGACTTGAGAAGTTCACACAGTCATCTCCAGAGTTAAGAGAGAATGGGCAAAAAGAAAGAAACTATCCAGTTAGCGGCAAAAGAAAGGACACACTGCATTCAACTCACAGGATAGCAACAGCACAAATACAACACAAGACCAATCACCACTCTTTATAACCGAGGTATGGAGAAAAGGTGGAATGGGTGGAACTGTGTGATGCTAACGTGTCCTTATGGCCCAATATGTTTCCACATAAAATCAATATGGTTGTTGAATTTATGCCACAAAGAATTAAGGCAATTTTGAAGGCTAAATAAAAGAGGTCCAACCTAGTACTAGCGAGGTGTACCTATTAAAGTACCCGAGGAGCTTCTTTAAGTAAGGTAACTAAAATTCGTGTACTTGCATTGTGGTTTACAGGCAGTTCCTCAGTCCGCACAGCTAAGGCCATTATTGTAAACTGCAGTAGACTCGACAGCCTGTCCTAAGCCGTCAAAGACACATCTTCTACCTCCAAAGAGCAAAGGCGAATCTGTGGGCTTTGAAACCTGATTAAACTGAGCCAACTGGCCGCGCAACTGTGGCAGTCAAAACCAATTATCTGCACGAGTACATCTCACGACAGGGAGGCTCTCAGTTACAGCTTCTGTCATTCTTTTTGTCAGTACTTTGCTTTTGTGCCTCATGGGCCTACAGAAATGTGACAAACAAAGTTTAGATCATTATTTTTGACTGCGTTCGAATTCTACTTTTGGCCTTTTTAATATGAGTGCTAACACTAGAAAGCACAGAAATTATTTTTGATGATTTCCACGCAAAAGCTACAAAAATGCTCCTGCACACATTTTTAGTTGGAAAAACAAATGTTGCCTTCAACAAGCAGATAACTTTTACACGATACCTAAAATGCAGTGAAGCTCCAACCGCATTGGATGTTCCCACCAAACCCTTGGTTCT
Organism: Hemichromis elongatus; assembly: GCA_015108515.1. Classification (NCBI taxonomy): domain Eukaryota; kingdom Metazoa; phylum Chordata; class Actinopteri; order Cichliformes; family Cichlidae; genus Hemichromis; species Hemichromis elongatus. The sequence continues at coordinate 12,334 of VUQR01022861.1, read as the reverse complement.
CATTATAGGAATTCTCTCAGCAGTAATTGCTCAAAAAAATTTGCGGTAATTATAACCAGGCTACAGTTGATACACTACAGGCTTCAGCAAGTTCATGACACTACATATCTGACAGGCTTTAAAGGCTCGTCCCTCCAGGGTGGATTCCTTCAAAACCTGGGACCAGTTTTTACAGTAACTTTTTCACAGAAATCAACTACACCGCTATAACATTATGTGAACCTGTCTGATTTCATGCCTTGATTAAACCTAATCGAGCCAACTCCTCCCAACTATTCAGCATGGATTATAAAATGACATCTTAAGTTGCTTAATATTGGATGCAAGTACACGAAAAATGACCTTTCAGATCGTTTGATTTCAATTTTTAAAAAAGTTTATAAGCCATGACTAATTGATTTCCTGTGATTAATGTGTAATTAACCATTCACTGTTCATTCATAGAAACGGTGTTCGAGTTGCCAGGTTGTAGAAGGTCCTATTGGAAATAATGCATGAACTCTGCAGGTACAAAGGTCCGTAAATCATTAATTAATGGGTCAACAGGTTTGGACATGCAGCACCTCTTTCACAGAATGCGAGCTGCCCAACCGCCTACTGGATGTTTTCTTGGTGAAGACAACCAATTGTCATGCCGGAAGAGATAAAGGGATTTATTCAAAACCTGGCAAACTCCAAGTAATTCGATATCAATGTTGTGTAACGTCTTTGTAAATCATTAAGCATTAATACACATATTTTTACCCCTGCCTCAGTCATGATATATTCACAATACCTGAAATTCACCGCATCACGTGACTCCCCCGGGACAATCACGAGGAGTACCCATCAAGAATGGTTTTCTCCGGATAAAAAAAGCTCTAATGCAAAAACACTCCACGCACGTCAACTCCAAGTGAGACAATATGCTAAGCTTTCCTGGAAAACCCATTTGACAGAGATCAGACCGCGAAAGTGTTGGAGTAAAGTCCTTTAAAGTTATGACCCCCAGGCTGTGCAGCAAAGCAGAGCAAAGGTGCTTTTATCCCAGTATGTTTCTCTTTTTTATTATTAGTTTTGTGATGTTAAAGCTGATGAAAACCCTCAGATATCACCTGAAATTCCAAATATCTTACTGACATCTTATATCTGACAAATGTTCGACCGAGTGAAGCAAAATATGAAGCACGTGCTATGTGCAGATGATACGTTAGGTCCACTTTAAGTCTGGCAGCAGGAGGTACAGGAGCCTAGTGTTACACTCAAAAACACGGGTCTGCTATCAAGTGCCACTGGCAAGTGGCAACTAGCACCGGATACGGTTTACAAAGTGACAGTATGCAAGTGGTGCACAGGAAGCTAACAGTATGAAAGATTTATGAATCCTTGACTAGCTGTTCAACTGTGTCTAACACACTCATACCTAAACCTGAATGCAAGCACCAACTTTAGAAACCCACATAGCTTAGAAATAAATGGGATTTAAAATAGCACCACCACTTCTATCTGGAGGAGGGGGACTGAGAAAACAAATTACAGTGTTTGCTGATCAGTATTGAAAGGTGCCAGGTTCTAAAACAGAGAGAGCCATTACTGTACACCACATTGGCCAATTCATGGCAAACCTCACGTAACAACTTAGAGCACATTTACACCCCTGACACCTCAGTCCTGCACACTCGAACACACATGGTCAGTTCAGAAACACCAAGGGGTAACCTCGTGAAGCAGCCTCTTTTCCTTACCAACTGTGGCCTTGGAGCCCCAACAGCTTTTAAAGCTTGAGGTCTTTGGTTTGTTTAGGAAGCAAGACTCGGGCCTCTTTGGGGCCCAAGCTGGAGGGAGACTAAATTCACTACCAAAGGAACGGCTGTAAAGTCAAACACTGTCAATACTGAAAATACCAAGAAGGAAAGACATTTTCCAGAGTGGGGCTACTGCTGAGTTTATTTTTCTGAAGGCCCCTGTATGCTGTGCTTATTATATCTTTGGAAAATGTTAATAATTGGGAGATAAAGTTTGTACTAAAACAGCCAAAATGTTGAGAAAAAGATTACATAAATTATTATTGGGTTTATATACTTAAGGTAAAGACCTCCTATGAGGAGGCACTTGGTGATGGATGACAAGGAAATCCATGTCAATAGGAATGGACACTAGTGGCATTTGAAAAGTATCTTAATGCAAAACAGCACTCCTAATGTGAGACAAAGTCCACTGCTATTTTTAAACCAGACCTCTGGCCAGGTCTGGAAAATATGGACCAGAAAATATGGTAACACAGGACACGCAGGATCATCATCAATCTGATGAATAAATTCCAACCAGAGTTATGACACAGCATATTTTGTCTTTATGGGACATTATCTAAAGAAACAGTTCTCATTCCACCTGACACAGATTGTGACCAAGATTTTTGCAGGCACATCTTACACAGTATGTCATGCAATTAACCTGCATAATTGCAGTTACCGCATGGTGTCATGTGCAGATGCTTTAAATGTGATACAAATTAACTTGGGACCACTTTTGATATGCAGCAGCTACAAAAAAGGGCCTAATCTGGGTGTAAAGGCTCTGTCCTAGTTCAACAAAAGCACATGAGCATCACTGAAATACGCCAACAAGCCATATTAATACAATCTGCCTGACATTGTGTAGGATCTTCCCTTAAGAGCTCTGACCCAGATTGGTAATGAACACAGAAACATAGAATGTCAACACTGGATTGTATAAGGGTGAGTTTGAAAGCCAGGCCAACACGTTAGGCAGGATTTATACTTCTGTGTTATACTTACACACCTTAGGTATAGATTGCACTCTGCACCTACCTAGAAATGTAACCATAAGCCACCTTAAGGAGCCTCGTAACGAGGAGGTCGACCTGTTCAGTACCAACGTTTCCTTCCACGCATTCCTCTTGTCACTGACCTACCTGTAACCTTAATTCAACATGAGCCAAGGTGTGAATTCTGTTAGATATTGCAAACACCCTGCTATCATAATAAGTTATTAAAGTGTGAGTCAAACACCTGAGAATGGATTTCAAGACTGCGTTACAGGTGGATGATAGTTGGCTATCTGCAAAAAAACTAAAAGAGAAGTCCGGTTTCTTTTAACTTAAGCGCTTAAGACTACCATGACCTGGATGACTGAGAAGCCATAGAGACACTCTACACAGATTCAGTGCAGTAGTGTTAATTAAGCTTTAGGCTGAGCAGCTTTGGCAGGTCGAAGCATATCGTCCTGCTGGGGGAGGTTGAAGCCGTCAGGGAGAGCTGTTCCAGTGTGGTTGGAGGAGGTTTCTTGGGATATAATGTTTAGGTAGATGGTTCATGTTAAAAGCGTCATCCCCATGAATGGCAGGAGTCAAGGTTTCCCAACAGAACACTGCATTGTAAGGAGATGATCAATATTATTGACTTCACTTGTCAGCAGCTTTAATGTTGAGGCTCGTCAATATGTATTTAAAGCACAGAAGATAAGAGTGGAAATACACTCATGCTCAAGACAGTGTGATTGCTGTGAACACAAAAGATTCCTTTAGAGAAGTAGATACCGGTGTCATTTTAGAAGGATCTCACGGGATAAACACAATACCAAGAAACAAGCTTTCCATTGAGCCGCATGTGAAAAACATGAAGCGGAGCAAGTGATTGTATAAAATATGGGTTACCAGAGCACTATTACTGGAAGTTAGAAAACTTTTTAACAAACCTGGACTACTTACTGAAATCTCACACATGAAGAATTGATTCACTGAGGAAAAATAATAAAAGCAATGACTCAGCAGAGACAGAGCCTTTGCCAGTGGCACATTTTAGCACCTAAATTTCACTAGCTCTTTTGCTACATCTCAAGGATGGAAAACCAGTTTCTAATCTGTTCTTTCCACTTAGTGTTTCCAGTCTGTGCCTGGCAGAGGTACAAGTAAGAAAAGCATATCGTTTTTGTATATTTAAAAACATTAATATAGTCTTATCTATTAGCCTTTGTGTTAATCAAACCTGACAGAGTCTTTGGTTATTGTAAAATGCTTCAATGTTCAAATGTTCCAACTTAAAATAAGTAATTGACCTATCTTCGAATGCTCTTCACATGTTCTTTGCTGGATTTCCCTTCTGTAACTACAACTCAAAGGATTGGGGTCCTTGTTTTATGAAAAGCATTTTTTTATTTATTTAAAATAGCATTAAGCTAATCAACAAATTTATCATCACTCTTGGCATAAATATTGAAAATATTCCTAAAAGATAAAAACTATTCTAAGCGTGAAATTACCGAAAACCTAAAGCTTTCAAAACCACCGAGTGTACTACTCCCTTTATGTAACTGGAAAACTAGCCAACATAAAAAGAAAAATATGAGACTGCAGTGCACAACTTAGCTTGAAGAAACAGTTAAACACTGCAAGTAACTGCTTCATTAACTGGTAAGAGATGAATTAGCTAGATTTATTGTTTCTTTAATTATCAGATAACATGATTCATTCAAATTGTAAAATAAATAGCTTGCATTAGTGAATGCCATTGGAAGAGAGCTAAGAGATACATCTGTGTCCATCCATCCATCCATCCATCCATGCATATTTGGATCTGGGTTATTGGGCACTAATCTAAGCAGGAGACGCCCAGACCTCCCTCTCTTCGCCCACAACCTCTAACTTTTCCAGTGAGAAACACCGTGGTGTTCCCAAGCCATCTGAGAGATGTAATCTCTCCAGTGTGTGGGTCTGACCTGGGTTACGCCCCATTCCATTAAAAATCACAAGTCCTTAAAAGTAAGATTTCTGATCAGTTTCGGTTATATTAGACAATATTTAATATGATTTTATTTGAAAAACAAACATTTGAGTGGTATCTAAGATGGAATGTATAACTGGGGATTACAATGTTAAACTGTTATTTAATCAAGTGGGTACTACTTCTAAACTTCTGTCTAAGAAAGCATCTATAAGCAGCCTCCGTGTGTGGATTAGGTGAGTGACAGGGTACAGTAACCAGTCCATCAAGCACATAGAAAAACACACATGCTCACCTTTATACCTACACAAGCACTATGGTTTCCAGTGTAAACACACAAACACACCCAATGGCCGTAGGCCTAAAGCCCCTAAACAAAGAGACTCATGCTGCCTCTGCTTGTAGCTACACCCTCACTAACCTATTATCAACAGCAGCCAGTGAGACACTGCTATCTAGGCACAGTGCTGTCAGTATTCTGAATGATACAGACAAGCTGTATCTTGCAGACGTGCACATTCAGTACAGTAAAAATTTCACAGGTGACCCAGCGTGCTCAATAAAAACCAAAACCAATGGGCCCCACGTCAAAATGACGTGATGCCATGTGTACATGTAGACTATCGCTGTGCGCCTTCTTAACTTTCTTCTCACAGAACATTGGCTCGCCCTGATAAGCTGATTTTGGGTGCGCTTTGGACCCTACAAGGAAAGACCATGTTGATGTTGGCTACAGTAGAGCTGATAGGAAGCCCACAGCTTGTCAGTGAACACTAGTCACATTCAGATAAAAGTTACACAGCCAGGCTTATACTATGAAAGCCAGGCTAGCATGAGAGAGAGCGAGAGAGAGTGAGAGAGCGAGACAGAGAGTGTGTGGGGCAACAGAAAACTTGGGGCGTGCCAAACTAGATTTATGCCTTTTTGTTTAGCCTCATAACTACTGCAGACCCAGTAACAAGACATTAATAAGGTTTTACAGCTTTAATTAAATCTGCTACTTCGATATGAGTATTAAAACTCTGAGCTAAAATGTAAACACTGCAGCTTCCAGCTCCAGCTACCCCATGAGCCCAGTTTCACTGCTGCAGTAATGTTTCCAGGTCTTACTACAACTGGGCTGATGTAAATCTTCCATCGCTACAATCCACCCTCCTTTTTTTTGCACCTAGACACATGAACTATGTTTACTAGAGACAAAACATTAAGCACTCAAACAAAAGGCCGTTATTTTCAATATCAATTCAATAGTTATGCTTTTTTTTTTTTAATGAATTCATTGTTTATATCTGGAAAAATACCGTGGACAAACTAGCCTGTGTGCGCCAGACTTGCATTCTACAATTTTCTGTATGAAAACTAACAGTTTATCATGGGTAAAAACCACTAAAGAAATGGTTAATAACAGCCCAATCTACATGCTTCAACAGCATTAAGTTTTATTTGTTTTAGAAGAAGCATTAGCTGAAGAAAAAAAAAATCCTCTTAAACAGTTTGTGACCAACAATAAAACCGCCAGGGTGCAACAACTTTAAAGATCTGGTTTCTCATTATCAGCAGAAAACTGTCTTACAGCCCGTATTTATGCATCTGAGGAACTGGTATTAATTGGCTGTGGGTGCTAAGGCCAGCCTTCCATTAATCACAGCCCTCATAAAAAAACACTGCACAATAACAGAAACTGTGTGGGTTTAGGTTTAAAAATGAACCAAGTGTACAAAAGTGCCTGAGTCTCGGAGGGGGCAAGGTTAGAGAGAACTGCTGGAAACTGCTGCCCTTGAATAAGATCAGCTATTGTGCAACATATGCCCTTTACAAAGGATCACCAAAAAGGATATGTGCCTCAGTGCACTCATTCCTATCAGTTACTAAGTAGCTCAGTGTGCTGTTGCAGTCACTTGTGAGGTGCTGAAGCTCCAAACTCATTAATCCATGCAACGATCAGCATTTTAGACGCAGTAACGGCAACTCTTCCCTTTGACTCAATGCAGTGCAGTGAAAACAGTATATGAATGGAAGACACAGAGGGCCACACAACAACTCATCAATTTTTCATTTCCTCTGTATTACCTTAAAAGCTCAGTGGACGCTGCCTATATGGCACCTGAATTACCTGTTGGTGAGCAGTTGCTAGGTAGCTGCCACCTGGAAAGCAACAGTATCAAGCAGCATTTCACAGCTTGTTTTATCCATATGTAACTGACAAAAAAAGAGATGTATGCAGTACTTCAGAGGTCTGGAGGCTCAGTGACTACTGCAAAGACAACACTAACAAATACACAAAAGACCAAAAGTACAAGTGGAACTATTTTTTTTTATCCTGCTTCATGGGCACCTGCAGTGTGACATAAACTAAATCTTCTTTCTTTAAAAAAAGAAAAAGAAAGAAATTAAAAACTTGACAGGATCCCACAGAAATGTGGAGGAGTCTGTAAAGTTTGCAAGAACTACCAGGGCGACTTTAATGGAACTTGGTGGCAATTTGGATGAAGAGGAAAAAAAAAAAAGTGAGAAGTGTGGCAGATGCAACTGAGCGTCTAAAGATAGCTAAACAAAAGGCACAAGTGTTTGGGTACAGTTTGTTTTAAAATGTTCTGCAGGATCCACTGGGTGTTACTTTATCAGCTTGCCAGCAGGCTTATATAATCAGTTAGTGATATTTTTTGCCACGTCCATCCGGTTTTAAATGCATTGATAAGGCGTGTGTACTCAGCACAACATGCGATTAGGAAGAACAGAAGGATATGGATGAGGAATATCTGACTGTTTGCTCTTGATTCTAAACCCAAAATTACAAAGAGCACGTAAGAGCAAGTCAAATACTGATTCAGATTAGTTCTTTATTTTTGGAGCTCACCCAGGATTCATTATGAAATTTGAGGCTTCAAGCGTGACTATTAAACATTAAAATAGCAGGATGTTTTGCTTTCTGGAGCATGAAGTGTAAATTAAAAATACTGCATGAAAATTCCTTATCTGTGCACATTTATCTATGCTTCAACTGGCTGGTAATGTTGTGAATGTCAATACATCACTCATTTTTTTTATATAATAAAAGAGTGAAATTAAAAGCCCTCAGTTACATTGTTAGTGCTGGATACAAAAAATAAGTCTGTAAGAAAACAGCAGAAAAGCTCCAACACTAAAACTAGCAATCCTCCTTAAACATGTGTAATATTCCACAGCGTTTATATCTCTCAGGGGTTTTGTAAGCTTAAGGAAGCTTTGATTCTAGTGGCTACTTTTCACTAGTAAGGCATTTGGTTTATGAGGAGAAACAGGAAGCGCTCTGCAGTACATGCAAGTTTTCAGTGGCTTTAACGTCTCATGTCATGGAAGGTTCGTTGTGTTTTGTTTACCTTTTACGTGATCGCACAATACCTTCCTGTAGATGCCGCCCAGACTGCAATGCATTCAGCATAACAATGCAGCCCAACCATTCACAAAAGAACACCTCTGTGTGTCACAGTGACAATTATGATGAATTCAAGTTCTGATCTCTATAAGTAGATGTGCTTTAAAACCTGTTCTGTATTCTGAACAGCTTAGAACATCCGGCAGATTAGAGCTCAGGCTCTGTAATACATAGTTAGAAGAGCTTAAGGCATTTCTACCTGAGTTGCATTGACGCACCTTCCACTGCTGCTCCATCAACATTACAGGAGCGGTCTCTGTTTAGCCACCAACACTCAGCTTTTGAGTTTCACTTAAGCATCAGGGGTGGACGGGGTGGTGATTTCACTTAAGGAATGGGACTGAATCTGAGTCCGTCTCTTTGAGGTTAACTTATCACAGCAGTAACCATATCAACAGTGGTCACCTTTAAGCTTATTAGGAGCGATTAGGGAGCTTAACTGGACTCATGTCTCAAGTAAAGAGATGAAATAGCATGCTTGTTTCCAACACAGAGCCACAATGAAAGATTGATGTACTTTTCACTCCATAGAAGGTAAAATCAGGGTTATGTCGGACCACAAATTGTACCCCGATGGACCCCCGCGGTTATTTGACTCAAACATGTGAAACATCAATACGTGTGGTGCATCGGTGCAGGTAATGAGTCATCTCTGCCCGAAGGAGGAGCCTGCGTGACTCTCCATCTGCTTCCTGTTAACAGATACCTGTTGTGTGACTTGACAGACAGGTGGGCTCTTGAGACAGAAGGTGCTAGAGCTTGAGCCCGAAGGGCAGATTCCCTTCACTCCCATACAATCTCTTGTTATCTGCACTCCGATGCCTTCTGCTTAGAATAACTGCACAACAAAGAGTAGCTCTGTGCATTTTTTTTTTTTTAGAAATTGAGTAAAGAGGGCTTTTAAATGTAGCTGTATCTTAAAACAACTTCCAGTGTCTTTAAATTAAAAGTAAACATTGCCAGCTTGTATATAGAGCAATATTCTTGTCACATGGTTTAATTTGACATTTAAAGGCTATGAAGGCACAACTTCAAAGCTCATGTGGCTGCCAGTTACTGACATCCATCCACATCACTCACACACACACACACACACACACACGTTAAGAGTGGACTTACAGTTTTAATCTTTAAATCCAGAACTGTGCTATCAAACCATGTAAGCAAGAGAAGTGTCAGCTGTTGCCCAGGCTGTTTCAATGCTGCGTGCCAAATGCTTTGGCATAAAAAGTACTGACACTTCTACAGTTTTACTGAAGCCTGCCTCTACAGCCACTGCCTTACTTTATGTTTACCTGATACATGTGTGCAAAATGCCCTGAAAGGCCAGATCACCAAGCAGAACTTGATCTCAGAAGCCCCACATCAGATTTCCTAGCGCAAATGACTTTTTAACATAGAAACACTGATGGTAAGTTCTGAAAAACTTTATCTATTACCTTTCAGATGTTCATAGCTGTCACGTGAGGCCTTCAGGCCTCCTGAGTCACTGGTTGTTAATGAAAACAGAGATTAGAGGGGATTCATGGCAAGCAGAGCACTGTAGCTGAGCTTGGAGCTGACTGCTAACAAGATGACCTGCCTTACCATGCAAGCGCCTGACACAACCAACTCAAGGTCACTGGGGAATAATATACAGTAGATTAGCTGCCTGACATCAACTCTGATGCCCTGAGGGAGGAATTAGAGCAAAGTGGGTCAAGAAATCAAGGAAAGCAACAGCTTACACACTTGACCTAGTGTTCAAGTTTAAGAAAGGAAGATTTAAAAGTGCTGGAAACCAATGCATTGTTTGTGTGAAGTTGTACATAGATGGGAATATGCTGTGATCAGCTCCAGTGTGCATCCTACCTGTAGCTCACACCATGCCACCTCCACTGTAGTCTCTGTGTCCAGCCCTTTATAGACTGTCTTGAAAGACCCCCTTCCAATCTCTATGTTGAATTTGAGATATCTTCCGTCAGGAGATGTTGCCACCGCTTTAGTCTCCACGTCTTCTTTCTCTTCCTGCTCCCACTGAGTGTCAAACGTGATGCGAGACAGAATCTTTTGCTGTTTATTATGAAGTTCGTTTTCAGAGTCTGAGCTGGCATCCTGAGGAGTGGATCTGGCAACAGGTTTCCAGTTGCCACCGATGGACCCGGCGTCGGGGTCCTGGCGGCACGTGTTGGAGCTGGAAACCGGAGACGTGGACGGCGGGGTGTCGTCTGTTTTTTCTTCCTCTGCTCTGGACTCGGGTAGAGAGAGAATATTTTCTGCCGACCATGATAAGGCTTTGGAAAGTGCACCGCTGTAGAGGGGCGAATCAATGTCCATACTAATTTTCTGCAGGCCGTAGGAGTTCCTCCGTGCGCCCAGCCCGTGCGTCCTCAGCATGGATGGGACTCGGGACAAACAGTCGTCGGTCATATCCACGGAGAGCCCCGGGAACCCGCGTCCTGGTATTTCTACTTGTGCATGAGACATTGTGGCAGGTTCAACCTGATTTGGAGCCTAAACATGGAAATAACAGTAGGACAGCAGAGCACCGTTACTTTATATTCCAAGTTACTTTTCCATGATGTCAGTGAAGTCAGTGGCTTTAAAACAACAGGCTGGGGACTGAATAACAGCCGTATCTAAGGAAAACAAGATTACAGACGATAGTAGTACCTGTAGATGTAACCAGCCTTAGAAGTATATGGCAGATACAAGCGTGTAAAAAACACAGAAAAGTGAGAAAAATTCACTTACTCAGCACTTCACTGCGTAAAAAAACATGTCACTGGAACGCTCCGCGCACATTAACGCATAGTTTCTTTCAAGTGATTCGCGTGGTCCTCTCGTCTTCTTGTCTTTCCGAATTCTTCTGCCATAACCTACTGTGAAAGGTCTGAACTGCCAATATCAACAAAGCTCCGGAGGGTTGTTCGTCCTGTGCGCTCCTAGTGCGCGCTTCCAACTCCGCCCCCTCGCAGCTTTCACGTGCCAATAGGGCTATCCAGAGGGAGTAATTAGATTAAGATGAGGAGTGTTTGGTAACTTGTCGTCTTTGAACCACAAGTTTTATTAAGTTTTGATTTGCTTTATCCGATTAAAAGAATATCTTCAAAACTAAACTGTGGGAATGACTGAAAATCTTGAGAAACAATCCATAGGCTGCCTTGTATTGATTTGGTGACCAGGTTCTAAGCTTGCTGATAAACAGAATGTCCACACTTTAACTGGCCCCTCACCGATCAAAAGAACGCCTTCTCAATTTCCTCTGAAATGAGATAAAAACGATGAGTCATTTTATTACTTGCCCAAGCCTGTCCTCATTTGTGGAAAGCGATATGATGTCCAAATGGGGAGGATGCGCACCCGCGCCTGGCCTACAGGGGGGGCTGCTGCTCGTGAAACGGGACACCATTATCAGCCAAGGCCACACTAGGCCCCACCTGCCCCACAAGAGAACATACAAGTTTTTATCTACAAACACACACACAATTCTCTGGAGCTGTATCATCCCTCCACAGGCAGAAACACACAGCACATGATGTCAGTAAGCAGTCCTTTAATACAGCTGCAGCAAGGAGATCATAACATCATCATTGCTGCGGGTTTAGTCTGCACGTCCGCACAGTGCAAAGCTTTTGAAGTTATCACTTGTGTTTTTTCACACAAAAACCATCTATACATGTAAAAGAAAGGAAACAGCCAGAAAATTTAACAAATTTCTAATTTATTTCCTACAGGATATGAAAAAGAAGTTGAATATAGACAGAGATAAAGATAACAGGAGCATCACAGTAGCTACTGCACAATAATAGGATGACAGCAATCTGTACATGAAGTCCACTATTATTACACACAGCTGAGTCAAGCCAAGACTGGCTCAAGTGTCTCTTGTGTTCCTCTTCTGGAAGCATTTACACTCAAAAGTCCCTCTGGTGTTGCGTTCTGGGATTTCTTGGTATGTCTGGTTGGAACAGAGGAATAACAGCCGAACAAAGATCTGCAGCTATTTTTACAGAGTGAATTTGTTAACAGAGAAAAAAAAAAGTAGATGCATTTAGAATAACAAAGAAGGAGTAAAGTTAAAGTGGGCAGGGAAAAACATTCCCCTAAAGTACTCAGACATGATAGTATTTAGTCCCCTGATATTCATTGCATGTTTAAATGGCACAAATGCCACTTGTGACGACTTTGCAAGTAGCATGACCTCAAATGTCATGCC
>VUQR01022860.1:6655-23166 GCA_015108515.1 Hemichromis elongatus | reverse complement strand
TTTTTTTTTTTTTTTTTTTTTTTTTTTTTTTATTTTTATTTTTTTTTTTTTTTTACATTTTAATTGAGCCATGATCACATTAATGTGACTAAATCACCAGTGACAAGAAAGATGTAATAAACATCCATCTTTATTTGGGAAGAAGCAGAATAAAACGAAACAAAGTGAGCTGCAGTTGACACCAGAACAGTTACTTTAAAACATGTCTTTTTTTTACCAGCGAACCACTGGGGCAGCAGTAAATTCAGGACTGAAGAAACCTAAAACGACTCTCTTAACGAGCGGAGCTCCTCGAACCTTTACTACTACGGCGCAGGCTCTCCAGCTCTCGATGAGTGGCCATGACTCTCCGACTAGAAGAAAGACGGAGGACATTTATTATTCTTAACAATTTTATTCCTCTATATCTGTCAACCTGCCAGGTGGGCACAGACACTCAAGCTCGTGAACTCAAGAATGAGGTATGTAGGACCTTAGCATAAATCCCAGAGAAGCATCTAGTGAAAAATCTCAGACAAATCCAAATGACTTTGACCTTAAGGTCAGAGGTCAACTTCTCTGCAAATCGCCTACAATTTTCAAATTTGTACCATAGGTGCATCTAGTGGGAGGCTGAGAGAAGCCACCAGTATTTTTAATTTTGTCAGCGATTCTGTTTTACCATCCTCAACCTGCTGCGCATGTAGACGATGTACAGCAGGTTGAGGAGTTCGTGGGGTTTACCCTTTTTTCTGATCTTGGCTCTGTATGATGTCAGTGAGAGTAGATGGCCCTACTTTGGTCATCTCAGGCACACAACTGTGGCTTCTTTTTGTGTGGGGGAGCCAATCAAAAGAAAGCTGGGTTGCTTGGAAGGAAAGGGAGATAAAACATTCATTTTTTTTGGACATGTGTAACCTACAAAGTTGCCCTAGTGAAATTGTGGAGTTAGAAATGAGAGGAAGAACTCTTTTAAGACATTTTTAAGTGACTGATTTAAAAACCGGGAGAGTTGTGTAATAACAGATAACGGTCATGGACTTTAAAGATGCTACAGGATTATTTAAGCAAATTTGCCACTTATATCGGCCAAATGTCGGTCTCTCTCACATCTACATGCTTTCTCTTGCTCATCAATAATCATTGAGCAGACAATTACAGCTGACCACACATGCTTTACCCCAAACCAGTCACAGCAGGGAGGTGAGTATACAAACAATTAAACATACTAATGGTAGTGAAAGTCAAAAGTTTATCTATGGGAATAGAGATACCCTAAGACGCTGGTTGTTAAAAGGCATGTACTAACTTTAGAGAGGAGAGCTCTCTAATAAGTCCGCAGATTAGGTCTGTACCATCTTCATCACAGTCTGAGGAATCCAGGTCTTCCTCTTTCTGCATCAGCTCATCCTCACTATAGAGAAACAAACATCGGAATAATTTGGTTTTTCAGTGGATGTACTGGTTCTTTTTTTTCTTCTTTTTTTTGTATTTCCTCGCTTATTTCTTACATAAGAACGATGGTGTTCAGCTGGGAATCCGACACATAATCTAAGCATCCAGGTCCAAATGAGTCAGCAGTGAGGGAGAGTGTCTGCGAGCGATCAAAGTGAACGTCTGAAGGACCAGCAGCAGGCTCATCAGGATCACGCTGCGTTTAAAAACACAAAGAAACAAGAAAAATAAAAACTCTATCCACATGACATGAATGAAGTAGCTATTTTTGTGTTGCGCTTTTTTCAGGTAATTAATTTCATAGTTTAGTTTTTAATATCAAAATAATTAAAGGTCAAAAAAGGAAAACCAACAGTAAATCAACACAGATAAATATGCTAGAAAAACACAAGATCGAAACATTTGTTCTTATTATTTTTAAAATAAATGACTTATAATTTTACAGAAAGTTCAATCAATGACTGATTAATAGTTTCAGCACTTTTAGAGCTATAAGGGGTATCTTATATCACAAGAAACAATGGCAGCTGATCAAGCTGTTTCCCTAAATCATCTACTCAGGTTATTTTGTAGAGCTTATACCAGCCATGGAAGTCGTTCGATTTGAAACAACAACTGTAATTGCCACATTTTGACTTTATTCTCAAAATGAATAATAACAGAAAAAAAGGGGTTTTTTTTTTCATAATAATCCGTTGTATTATAGTCTGTTCTTTCCATCTTATTTAGGCTCTAGTGCTACTACTTACACTGTGTTTCCTCTCTGAGACACTGGGTGTTGCTACAGTCTCGCAGAGTTCCACAGAGCCACATTTCAATCCTCTCGTTTGGGTGTGTGAACAGGAGGCACCTTCATCAGCTCCATCGCCATTCCCGCTCATCCCTTCCTCCTTCTCATCTCTTGTTCCAGTAACACTGTCCACCAGCAGAAGGGGGGCCTCAACTGCATCGTGGCCGTCACTCTTCTCATCTCGTCTTGTGCAGAAAGACATGGCAGAGCTGCAGTTTGCTTCTGCTGAGCCAGCGCCCTCTTGATTTTTAGGTACTTCAGCCATAATTTCATTGGTACAAACTTTGAGTTCTTGGAGTTTTCGGCTGCCCAAATCCTCCCCCTCTTCTTTTTCTTCAAGTTGATCTAAGTTACCGGCTTGCTCTGAATCAGTAACTATGACATCTTCACGCGCACAACCTTTTCCCTCTGAGCAGCCGGGATCAAACTCAGCGGTGGAGCCATCTGAAGGACTGACAGCAGGACAGGCTTCACTTTCTGCTCTGTGTGTTCTCAAAGAAATAAATGACAAATCAGTATCTTTAGTATTTTAAGTATATAGATCAGTTTTAAGAGCCATTTAAATTCTCCCAAAACTCTTCTGAAGTTGTTATTTGCCTTGAGAGAAACATCTTGACTCACAATGAAAATTTGCAATCTTAATTTTTCACTATGTCCCGTGATTTTCAATTCTTGAAGTTAAAACCGTCTAAACTGAACTCTAATTTGATATTTATGGCATTTAAAACTAATCATTGTCTGAAGTTAATGTCATGTAAGTTTTAAATGAGCAAAATTGAAACCTCTTTTAGGTAAAATATAACTAATGTAACAGTAGTTGTGTTGATGTTCCTTTGCACCAGTGTTAGTTACTACAACTGTGAAAACTATAAAAATAAAGGAAATGTAATATGAAACTTACCTTTCGTCTCCTTTACAGTGACTAGGCTGAAGCTTTAGCTCTTCCTCACTCGCCTCCACGTTCTGCCCGCCTGCTGGGATGGATGGCGGTGATGATGGTAACGGGGGTGAAGATGTGTTTTCTCCCAGAGTCACAGGCTCACCTGTGTTCTCACAAATAGGTTTCTCCACATTATCCTCTCCGTTTTGCCCATTTTCACGCTTTTGCGTCATTAAAAAATGACTCCTCTCCTTCTCTGTCAGGCCACACATGCCCATCCTTCGCTTTTTCTTGGCTGGCAATCCTGCCACCGACCCCTTTGTGACATCACCCAAGCACATGTTGATAGGTTCTTCTGGGCCGGTTTGTTGATTTCTCTCCACATCAGAGTTCTCCTTTCCATTCAAAGCAACTGGGCAGCACTGGAGATCTTCTTCGGTGGTAGGCAAGAAGATCTGGAGTTGATCTGTGCGCGTGTCATACGGTGATCTGTTACATTCATCTGAACCCATTTCCTCCTCATTTGCTGCATTCTTGTAGGTGAAATTTTCAGAAAGTACTTGAAGGGCCTCCAGCTGAGAATCACTTTTGGGATTGTTGGCGTCTTGCTCTTTAAATTGCACATTTGTAAAGCAGCCTGCATCTCTTTCCTGTTTTGTGGCACAGCAGGCTTGTTCTGCTTCCTGTTGATTAGTAGTCTTAGCACATTCCTGCACAGGAGACTGTGGTGGTGTGGAATCTACTGCTGTGTTATTCTCTTCAGCATCCTGAAGTTAAAGAAAAGACGAAAAGAATCGAGCAGCTTGTCTTAATAATACTACATGCAGGTTCTGTTTCAATCACCAATAGTACCTGTTGATGTGGAGCCTGACCATCATCGGTTAGAGAAATGTCATCGCTTGGACATTCTCTCTTTCTAGACCTGAGTGACCGAGCCTGGGGTGGAGCTAAGTCTCCTTAAAACAAAGCAATCTGTTAAATTCATGAATACTGTGGAGAAAAATCCCTACAAATAATCACCAGACAAGTAAAACTACTGTATAACACCTTACATGTATTATTAGTAGGATTATTCCAAAAAGTTTTTCCTTTATTACTATTTATCTTGTGTTAGTCTTCTGTAAACGGGAGTTACAAAATGATTATACAAGGAAAAGTCCTGTGTTTTTATGACGCTGCATTATTGTACCTAAACAGTAGTAATCAATCCAGTCCTTTTACTCCACATAAAATAACTTTATAGGATTCTGATGTCATATTTCTTGTAATTTCTGCTTCCCTCTTAGCCAGAAATTTCTTGAAAAAATGTTTTTAAAGTCAATGGGAGTTTTATGTCTATATATAAGGGATATATAAAAGTCAAAAACTGATTACAATGTCTACCGTGTGACAGAAATGTTCTTTCTGGATAAAAATGACTTTTTATCATTCATAAGAGATATGTTTGGTAGATTTTAGGCCAACAAGTGATTTCCAACAGTTTAAATACTTGTTATCACTTTTTGCAACAACACTGGAGTCACAGGACACAGCAGCACAGACCTCTTTAAATACACCGAAATCCAAATAAATTTGTATTCATAACAATTTAAAGCAATTTAAGCACAATGAGGTTATTTTGAAACCCTAAGTAATCTTATAATTATTTATATCCTGCAGCTAAATTTGGAAATATCTGTCAGTAGCATCTCCTGTTACCACTGCTGTTGATCTTCTTTTTGCCTTTTGCCATCTCCTCCTACTAGAAAGATAAAGAAGTGAAAATATCAAAGATATGTCAGCTGATAAGCCAGCTAACTGCAGGTTATGCAAAAGAGTCAGCTAGCTGTTAAAGACATTTATGTATTAGCTAGCTAACAAAACTTTGCTTACACAATGAGAGAACGTACAGATAATCCGGAGCGCCGATTAAATGGGTCTGCTTACATTTAAATAATTAAAATATGGGGATTAAATAACTCCTGTGACAAATTGACGACTTTTTGCTTCCCACGGGGAACAAACATCAACCCACCTGATGCACGGATCGTGTGCTTACGTCCTACGTCAGTGATGGACGCGTTTCGTCCAATGACTGTTTCGTTAGCGCTTGAAGCTGATTTTAAAAGCAACTCAATCCTCAAAGCCTCGCAGATGTTTCTAGGCTGCTACAAAAACGTTTCGTGGTATTTTCCCTATTTCACAAAAGCTGTACTGAAGTAAAGTTAAAGTTTTTTAGAACGTATTCGTTTGGATTCAAATAAGGCCTGAAGTATATGGCTTTTATTAGGAGATAAGAGCAGGGGTGTTGTTACAATCTTAAAACAACTTAACCCACCCTTGAAATCTTTTGGATTTTCAATATAACAGTACCCTTTTAAACTTAAATTATATATTTTATAGTAAATGAATATTAAATGTCAAGCACTTTCTTTCTAAAGCTTGAAGTGTCACAATGATTATTTTAACCAGCAGGAGTAAAACCTTAAGAAAAAAGTAAAAGCGTTTAGTTCAGATTTTAAAGTCTGCTGGCCCTCATCTCTGAGCTTCTGCGTCCATTGTGCCATAATGACCGTTTTTACTTTTTAACTGTCCCTTCTATCTTGTATTTTGGAAGCTTACCTCTTCTTCCCTTTTTCTTTACTTTTGCTCTTCGCTCTGCTGCACTCAAGTGCACCCACTTTATTTTGCTACTAATTTCCAAATAAAATTGATCACGTGAAAATTAAACCAATGCCTATTTGTGACTTTGGCAAAAACACAGATGAACAAAGCAGTTACTGGTTTGTGCTTGAAGACCAAATTTAATGATAAATACTACTACTGAATAGATGTGACATAAAAGTATAATAAACCCTGTAGATGGAGGAACAATAACAAAAAATGTTGGGCACGCAGGTGATGAAGCTGTACAAGTAGTGAGTAAACTTTTTTCCTTTTTTGGGGGAAATTACTTCTTAATTTAATATTTATTTAATATTATATTTTTAGTGATGCACCTTTGAGGACAAAATAAGATCAGAAAACTCCTTATCCTCCTGTAATTTCTGCCCACAGCTTCACTGATGTGACCACACCACTTTGTGAGGGGCATGCTACACCGCTGCTCTCAGTCCTCAGCACACCAAAAACTCAAAGATAGTAAAAATCTATCCAGGTGGCATTCCATCATCACACATAGTGGTAATTTTTTTTTTTTTTTAAATTGTAGCTCTCCCTGAGGTGAAATAACCTGCTATCATTAGAAAAAGTGAATCAAAAGTACTAAGCATTTTTACAAAGTGCTTTTTTATTGCTTCATTCAGATATGCTTCTGAAATTTTCAGTTTGTGGTCCTTGTGGAAATGCTGATGTATCTTCAGGGGGCAACGTCGACAGGAATTCTTATTATGTCGTAAATTTAATGGGTCACTGAAAGCCTCCCACACTGACAGATGCAAGGTTTCTCTCTTGTGTGGGTATGCCGTGTCTTCAGATTTGCGGACTGAGTTAAAATCTATTCACACTCATCACAAGAGTTGTGTTTTTCTTCACTGAGGCTGTCTGAAGCTTTTCCCACACTGGTCACAGACGTGTGGTTTGTCTTTAGCTTGCCTGAGCTGATTCAGCTGTCCTTGAGTAAAATCCACCCCACTTTCATCAGAACGTTTATCTGGGATGTTCTGTGTCTGGTTCTATTGAGCAAAAAGAGATGGACAGAGTAACAACAATCTGAGAACATATTGAATTGAAATACTTCCTAATTAAAAAATGAGATGTCCTGATGCAAATAATAATTTGAAATGCCAGAAGAGTAAAATGGGGTGGGGTTTTTTTTGTCAGGCATCCTTGTCAAGTACACACCTACTTGTCCTTTTGCTCCTGAGTTATTATGTTGGACAATGACCACAATATTGTTATGTCGCTTTGTATGAGTACAGTGTGATAACAGCATGGCATTTACAGTTTTAGCCAGAGCACCAAAGTGGTTAACATCTGGCTCCTCCCACAAAGTGTTGAGCAAACATCATGCTAATTCACCTCATGCATGCAAGAGAAACAATACATTAATCTAAACACTGAGTGCATGCTTTCTTTAATGCCATGTTTTGTCCTTATCTAATATAATAATGATAATGAATAATCACATATTCACCTTTAAACATTAGCTTGAAAAAAGACATACTTACAAGTAGCAATAAGAAAGATAGGGGGATGCCAGTGAGATGACTGTACATGTAATTTATAATATGATCGCTGAGTGAGCAGCACTACACACCACAGTCGAGACTGTATACAAGGATAACAGTAGGAAAAGGACACAGAAAAATATGCATTTTATTAGAGACGTACACAGTAATTAAGTCAATTAACAAATTACTATGTGAAAGTCAACAAACGTGTTTATATGTAAATGAACAGAAATGTGTTAAAAAAAATTAAATATTTGCTAACTCACTAAACTGTATTACTAAATGAAACACATCTGATGACACATGACACACAGTACCTTGTTTTAATGTAACCTTCCCAGTATTGATGTCTTCAAATTTAGAAGCAGACACATACATACACAACAGAGAGGTTTTTTATCTGTCACACAAAAGAACAAATAGCAGGATATTCTTATTATTATCAAGTGTGCTGTGTATTTACAAAGAAAGCAGACTAACGATTATGCACTGAATCGTTATAATCTCATCCTTGATAACCTTTCATTAAATAACATAAATTTATGATATTACTGAAAGGACAACAAATAAAACCTGGCAGGTAGGAAATAATTCATTTTGAAATATTTATTTTCTTTCATCAACATATAGTAATATATTTAGATTCCTTTTGATTAGCACGCAATGTTAAACAACACATGAAGAACAATTCAACAGTTTTAAAATATATTTAGGAAGCAAAATGGGCTTCCAGTTCAAATGGATCCTAGAATATTTGAGTTATAAATACATATAAACAATATAATAAAGATTGTATTGCATGTACCTCACCGAGGTATACACACGAGGTATAAACACATTTAGCGATGTCTAATTACGTAAAAGCCGTCAGCAATCACACTCCCTAAGCACTTCCGGGATTTGCCCTCCATGAACCACGTGATGACGTGACTCTCCATTCAACAGCTCTGGTCTAGCCGTAAAGTGCAATGCGCGTTGCTATTGGAGACACAATATAGGAAGTAAATTCCACTGCCTGCGAATCTTGTTTTGGGACTTCGAAGGGGAGATAGAAATATATCCGACTATCGCCGAAAATTTGCTCTGCTGTTTCTCACCTGGATCCCATTTTAACCGTCAACCCGTGCGGCTGTAACGCTAACGTCTCTCTCCGTTAATCTAAGCAGGTAAACAGACCGTGAGAGGCTGTGGGTCTAGCTGTTAGCTGACATAAATATAGAAGCTAATTGTATATTAGATCATAGAAGTTGTTTGATTTATTACGCCACATTGCACTGGAGGCTGGAAGTGAAGTGTACCGACTCAGTTGTACTAAGTAACTCTTGGGTCACTCGTTATTTTTTTTAATATTTTGCCTCCAAAGATTCAGAGTTGTATTTGTTTTAACTTTACTGTACATCTATTAGTTTTCCTTTTAGTGTCATCCTGTTTGTGCGCTCCCTTCTAGGTATTAAAAGTCAATGAGTCGCAGTCGCAACCCACCTCCTCGGGGTCAAGGGGCGGCCCGAGCCAAACAGGTAATTACCCCCCCTTGTCTGATAACTGTAAACTTAACGTGTCGCAAGCAGGCGGTACTCTGAAGCGGCTCCTCCTATCGTTCTGTCTGTGTCACAGATGGGGTTGCTCCTTGACCTGTCCCCGGATGGTGGCATGGATGATGAGGGAAATGATGATGAGCTGGAGGCAGAGTTGCTCAATCTGGTGGGAGGAAGTAAGGGAGGAAGAGCTCCAGGGAAGAAAGGTGACGGGAGAGGTGAGGATGACACACTTCTGGCACATTAAACCCTCTTTCTTTCTCATTCATGCGATAATGCTTAAACTGACCTTTTCCATATGTCACAAAGACTAGTTGACATTATATTCATATGTTTGTCTCTTCTGTTCAGCTCCTGTTCCCATGGCTGAAATTGAGCGAATGGCAGCTCTGTGTATGAAAGATTTAGATGATGACGACATGGGGGAAGAGGATTTGGATGACGAAGATCTGTTGGTAATGAACACAAACAGACACAAACAAAAGGGTTTCAGGGACTAAACAGTTAATTGACCTTGTCCTTTCTGCACATAGGCAGAACTGAATGATGTTTTGGAAGATGATGAGGAGCATACTCCTGCTCCAACTCCACCTGCTGCTACACCAACAGCTCCTAAAACTAGCGTCGCCTCACACCATTCACCTCCTGCTGCTCCCAGTGGTGCAACTGGGTTGGAGTCACGGCTCCTTGAGCGCATTGAAAATTATCAGGTCGCCATTTCCAATGCCAAGGCTGCAGGCGAAACTAGCAAAGTTCGAAGATATGAACGCGGGCTGAAGGTAAAACAAAAAGGCAGAAACACATCTTATGGGATGTGAAGCCTTGTGTACATAATTTCGTCTTTATTAGAGTCTTAAGAGTTTTAATTTACTGCTCAGATCAGACTTTATGTTTATGTGAGTTTTTTCTTCCACTTTAGACTCTACAGTCCATGCTAACATCTGCCAAGAAAGGAAAACCAGTCAATGAAGAAGAGATGCCTCCACCTGTTGCTCTCGGAGGAAAATCAAATGCCGAGACCCAGCCTGAAGTGGTGAAAGAACGAGAGGTCCCCAAGCCTGTGCTGGCCCCTTCCCCTCACACCAATCAGAAACCTCTGAGGGAAGCTGACCCGACACCTCTGAACACTAAGCCGACGCGTTTGATCCCTCCCCAAAAGCCAGCTGCTGCCATCACTCCAGAAACACCCGCCATCTCTCCCCTCACACCCAGCCAGCCTGATGCTCATCACTCAGGTAAACATATTATGTGAATTATACTGTTTATTGGAAGCGTATGAAAGTAAATACAGGGTCATAGTGCAGGCTAATCAGATTAGCATCCATGGAGAAAACAAAGACACGAAGCTGCACGCACCAAAAACAACAATACTAATAATTATGATAAAACCAAAGAAACAGACACGAGAACAGAGGAAACTAAACCCACATGGCCGCTCTCCATCATCCATCCATCGTCCAGCTCCAGGTCATTTAAATTATTACACTAAAAAACATTGCATAAAAGATTAATTGATTGATTGATTTGCGTAGTTTTATTCCTTCTCCAGATGTTCGCTTCTGTTTCAGTTTACGAGACGCTTTCTTTCCTTTATTAAGACTAACAAAATTTTCACTTCTGGTCAGACAAAGAATTTGATCTAGCTTCTGTAACTGATGACACCTGTTTATATTTTTAATAAATGGTTAGGTTTTAGCTCTTCCACCCTAATTTTGAAAGGGGCTAAGGAGATGAATGGACACTTAGCTGACAACATTTATTATAATTTATGCTGCTCAGACAAGTAGTCACATTCAAATGGGTCTGCTAACTAAATGTTACTTTAATGCTAGATCAACTGGTTATTTACATTTGTTTTATTTATGACTATGTCTTCTTCACACAGAGGCGAAACAGGCAGTGTTGACCAGACAGAGGGAATACAAGATTGCTGCCATACATGCCAAACAGAGCGGCAACATCGAGCAGGCCAAACAGCACTACCTCATTGCCAAGGTAACGCAGTTGATGTCAGTCAGGTCGTTGGAGTAAGTGTGTGTGTGGTTGTAGTGTGGGATTTTTCTTAGTTTGTTTTAACAACGCTGCTCTTGTTTTATGCAGAACCTCGATGTGATGCTGGAGGCGCTGGACCGAGACGAACCAGTAGACCTGAGCTCACTGCCTCCTCCACCTGGTCAGTGGTTAAAGGAAAACGTTACCTTGAGAGTTTTACTTTTAAATGCTCATTGCTGCACTTACTATGGTGCTAACAGATTCCTTTAATAAAATTAACTAAAGGTTAGCTTAAACAATGTCCAGTTTATAAGCTCCACACTTTTAACACACATCATCTTTACTTAAGATGTCGATGTCACATATTTGTTTCTGCACATGTGCCCGAGTCTCTCTCAGAGTTGCGTGTTCTTTGGCTGGTCTAGTCGAGGCAACGTAAAGATTCAGAAACTTCTATGTTACAGCCTCTACATTGTACCAAAAAACTAGCTTGGATTTGATAATCATGTTCAAACAGGGTTTAATGTGTACTTTATAATTAGTTACAATCCTAACCTGTGTCCACTTCTCCACTGGTGTCTAATCGTCTGCAGGCGATGTAATAACAGAGCAAAGTGCACCTCCTCAGTCTTCTTCTAAACCTGACCCCCCTGCTGCTCCTGCTGCTCCTGCTGCTCCTGCTGCTCCTGCTGCTCCTGCTGCTCCTGCGCCCACGCAGATGGCCACTGCGGGTAAGATTCTAGGAGTGCTAGGCTTTGACTTTAACCAAAAAGTATGATGAAGTGATATTAAAATAAAAAAAATAGTCTTAAAATAATAATGTAATGCGCATTTCTGTCTTTTTGTGCCTTCTGAAGACCTGCCTGCTCCCAAAAGTTTGGGCGAAGCCCTGCAGCAGAGGTTGGACATATACAAGTCAGCAGCAGAGGGAGCTAAGAGCAAAGGGGACGATCGCAAGGCCCGTATGCATCAGCGCATTATGAAGGTACACAACACAAATATTGTGGCACATGTGGGGGTTTTTTTCCAAATAAATTGTATGCTCGGAGGATACTAAAAGACACAAGTTGTTACTTTTTTTTTTCTTTTTTGTTAACTAATTCCTGGGTTTTTTCCGAATAGAAATGTATATATTATGTCTTGCAAAACTTGAATAATATTAATTGCTTAATGTTCACTCTTGACAGCAATATCAGGACGCCATCAAAGCTCACAAAGCTGGCCGACCTGTTAACTTATCTGATCTACCTGTGCCGCCAGGTAAGCTTGAGTTCATGTGTGTCTTGGGATTTTGCTTACAGTTGATGTGTAAGGCTTCTTCATGTGTGTGCGTTGGCGTGTGTGTGTTTTGTTATTTGCTCCAGGATGTCCACCACTTCAGGGCACAGAGGGGGGTCAGCAGAACTTCATGGGTGTCCTGGAAACAGCAATGAAAATAGCAAACCAGGATGCAGACGCAGAAGATGAGGACGAGGATGGGCAAGAAGAAGCTGCCAAGGTAAAAAGAAGAATGGGAAAAAAAATTAATTCAGGAACAGCCAAATGGCTAAATTGTGATTTTGCAGCCAAGAAATCTGATTGTTTTCACATCAAGCCAAAAAAAAGAAAAAAATGCTTTATTGTCTCCCATAATAGCTTCTGCAACTTCTGTGGCAGATTATTCAGTCATTGTTTTCTCAAATGCACCTTCTGCTTATTGCATCATTTTTGGGCTTGTTAACAAGTTTATTAATAGCAGTAGTAATTTACACAAACCTTATAAGGCAAATCAGTTTATTCAAACACCATTTGTTAAAATATATTATGAACCAAACTCATGCTGTATCATGTATCATGCTGTATCTCGCGACCTTGAAATCTGTTTTTGTGTTTGTTTATCTGCTATTGATCCTAACCTGTGCAGGCTGTGGTGCGTCCACCTGTCCAGAAAGCGAAGTCCCCAGCTCCTCAGGCTCCTGCAGACTCCCCAACTCCGAAACTGGGAGCTAAAGGTGATTTTCAAATGTGGCTGTGAGTTAGAGGGGCATGTACATGTATCATCTGAGGTTTTTGAGTGTTACATAACACTGAAGTGGTGTCATACTGCAAGCCTAATGGCCCATTTATGCTCATAGTTCTCACCCTCTCAAAAGGCACTATATGAGAAAAGTGACATCACATTCTGCCAGTTGTGCAACTCCCAATTTTTGTAACCCTGCAATTTTTTTTTAGTACAAAAGCTGCGAGGTTCACAGGTAGATGTTGCAATAGTTTGGAAAAAATGAGATTTTCTGGGGAAAATTGTGATTTCTTTGCTTCTGAGTTTTGCCTTCTTCACCTCCTATACCACCGCCAATGTAGAGGTTTGTCTGAGTGGCAACACTTTTTATACAGGAGATTACCACAACAAACAAACACACTCAAGTAGAAATGATACAGAGCTGTCGCAGCATCACTGTTTGAATGCAGAGTGACCAATGTGGCAAGAATCAATGAGCAATTAGAGCGCAATTCTTCTTTTTCTTCAGAAGAAGAAAAAGTTTGTTTTTATTTATATTATTTATTTCTAAGTCTGTTCACGCTATTCCTAACATGTGAGCAATATCAGATTTCATTGGGACCTGGTCTCAGTCCTAAACTTACCTGCATGTGCAAAAGAAGAAGATGGCACTCATTTTGCTGTTGCAGAGCAGTAAACATGGAGGAATCCTGAGTCAGCATTTACAGTTTTGTCTGTGTGCAGTAGAAGTCAGCAAAGAAGACGAGCTAAAGAGAGACAACAATTCACTTTCGGCTTTTTGTGGTGCAGTGGATGCTAAGTCTTTACAGAGGTGTATGCATTTGGAGCCAGGTGGGGTTGGATCGTGATGTAAATGGCTTCAGTAAAACAAATTTCTTTCAAAAAGTTCAGCAAGTAAAAACGACACTTATTTCAAGCAAGTTATTTTACTGTTCAGATTGAGCTTGTAGTACAAAGAGAATCAGACCTGTATCAGATTCAGCATCACACATTGTTCATCCCAATATGCAACATAAACAATGTGTGGTCAAGAACTGAGTCACAGATAAGCTGAAATAAACTTTTTCTAATGGTGTGAATATGGCATACAGTAAGTTTCATTATTTTTCTCTTAATTATTCTTGTAGCCCAACAGCAATTGGATTTCCTGTTGCTAAGGCGACAAGCGTTCATGCGTGCGGCTCTGCGCTCAAAAAACATGAAGGTAAACTTTTCACTTCCCACCTCATTTTCTTTCTTTTTGTTTTAGATGCATACAGTGCCATCTTTGTAGTTATGCAGCTGCCTGTGATGTTATTGGGTTTCCAAATGTTTGTTGTATTTTTCATTGATCGTCTGTTGCTGCGTTTGTAGGACATGACAGGAGCAGCGCAGCACCTCAGATATGCCAAAGGACTGGACACCATGATCACTGCTGCAAAGTCTGGCCTACCTGTTGACATCACAAAGGTTAAAAATATTTTTTCTGTATATTAGTAATCACCGTTTGCCCTGTGGTAGCTAGGATAGCTTCCAGCACCCCCGCGACCCTGAACTGGGTTGGATGGGTAATAATCAGGAAGATCTTGAGCAAGGGTGTCAAAGTCAGTTTCTCTAAGAGCCACACTGGGAAATAAGAGTCATATCAACTGTGGGACATCTGTAGTTTGTCATGTTTTGATGGTCATGTAGCCTGCATGTACCAGATATCCTCATCAGACTTCACTTAAACCCTCAACTAGTCAACACAAAAAGCTGCACAGCCATTCTGATTAGTTTCACAACAAGCAAGATGACTCATAACAACCTGTTTTATAAGCTTGAATATGATGGACACTCACAATAAAAGGCATATTTACAGATATTTTGAAAAGGCTCTCATAGCTTGTTTTACTGGCTGGGATGTGACTATATAATGGCAGCATCGGAAAAACATTTTTTTTATTCTTTTTTTAATTTAAGAAAATGATTACGTGGTTTACCTGTACTATACAGCATAACCTTCTGGCATGAACTTAACTAAGCACACACTAATCACATAGCTCGAAAAGTCCGTTTTCTCCTGTAGTTGTGGCTCTTTTCAACTCCCCAACATTTTGCCTCCATACCCAGCTTGTGGTTCCATGTCTCTGCTGGGAAAATAAATACTGCATCTTTATATTCTTTTAAAAACACCAATTATCTCACAGTGAATAGAAACGCAGGCCTGTCTTAACACTTGATGGAGAAATTCTCAGTCTCACACTTCTGTTGAAGTTGGCTTTGTGTGCATTTCTTTGTTTGCTGGTTGGTTAACTTCTAGGTGCTCTTCTCTTTTTAGTTTGGCACATCCACTAGGTGTGTCACTGTGCATACCTCAACCTGAAATGACTAGTTTTATTATGCAAAAATACTTAATATTAAAAGAGTTGGACGTGTGCGTGTGTGTGTGTGCGTGCGTGTGCGTGTGTTGAACAGGTTGTCACAGCAGCAGCAGCTGAATGTGTGAGGTGTGTTAACACAATGTGACGGAAATAGAAGATGATAGGAAGGAAACACAGGGTGAAATCAAAACACCTGGTCTCACCTTCTGTGCGTGCGTGCATGTGTGTGTGTGTAGGCGCGTGTGCGTCTGTGTACGCGCATATTTTCAGCATCATTACACTATTCATATTTCATATCTGTGCCAGTCGTCCCCTAAGATTTTGATTCATTTTTGCCTCACTTTTATTTAACTTCTCTTCATATAACTCATTTATTTATTTCTCACTCGGTCCCCTCATGTGTTAACCAAGAATATTATGCTTGTTCCTCTGTTTGTTTGTCACACAAGTGTAAAAACAGACAGACACGAAACGAAGTAACAGCTGATTAGAGTTCGATCCAAGTTGGACATGGGGTTTTCAAAGCTGTGTTATAACTCATAACAGAAAATTTGCATTAAATCAGTTACATTTTTAATTCAGTTGGTCCTGTAATGCAACAATTGTCTTTATTATTATTTGTTTGTTTCTATTTTTCCTTCATGATAGATTCCCAATCTTCCAGTAAGTGAGGAGGACTATTCCCTGGCTCGTTCCCGTACCTCTCCTTCGTCTCGTACCGCTAGTGAGCAGTACCATAACCTCATGGATCACTTGAAAAAGCAGTATGAGGTTAAGATACACCTTTCCCTCATCTCTTTGCTACACTTTAGTTGCTTTTATTTTGTTGTCCTCGTCTAAGGTATGTTGTCTCTCACACACCACACGCCCTCTTTTGTTCTCTCTCTCTGAACAGAAATGTCTGGGCCTCTCCCAGCAATTCACAAACACTGGAAACGTGGCCGAGGCTTTAAAGTAAGAAACTTTTTTTGTTTTAATTTTATAACTTTTTTGCAGTCATGTTGGAACTTAACATTGAAAGGATCACTGTTTATCTCAAAGGCATCAACACCAACTTTTAGAACAGAGTTAGTTGTGATTACATCAAGTATTAATTCCCCCTTTTCACAAAATGTGTTATTCAGTCTCAATAAAAGTCTGAAATCCAAAGAAATGTTATTACAAGTCAGATTAATGTAGTTTTTCATCATTTTAATTAATGTATGTAATGAATTTTACCGGGAACTTCTGTAGTTCTTAATTATTTTGTCAGCATGCACACAGTAAATTTTAGCTATCTTTACCTCATCATCATATTTGCAGTGTAATGTTATTATCACATTGTGTATTTTGCATGTTTTCTTCAAAGATGTTTTTTTTTTTTTTTTAATTTTTCAACATTTAACCAT
>VUQR01022859.1:0-23921 GCA_015108515.1 Hemichromis elongatus | reverse complement strand
CTGGTTACACACACTGGTTACACGCCGGTTACAGACTAGTTACAGACTGGTTACACACACACTGGTTACACACTGGTTACACACACTGGTTACACACTGGTTACAGACTAGTTACACACGGGTTACATACTGGTTACAGTGTCTGGTTACAGACTAGTTACAGACTGGTTACACACACTGGTTACAGACTGGTTACAGACTGGTTACACACACTGGTTACACGCTGGTTACAGACTAGTTACAGACTGGTTACACGCTGGTTACAGACTAGTTACAGACTAGTTACACACACTGGTTACACACACTGGTTACACGCTGGTTACAGACTAGTTACAGACTAGTTACAGACTGGTTACACACACACTGGTTACACACACTGGTTACACGCTGGTTACAGACTAGTTACAGACTAGTTACAGACTGGTTACACATACACTGGTTACACACTAGTTTTACAGACTAGTTACAGACTGGTTACACACACTGGTTACACACTAGTTTTACACACTGGTTACAGACTGGTTACAGACTGGTTACAGACTGGTTACAGGCTGGTTACAGACTGGTTACACACTGGTTACAGGCTGGTTACAGGCTGGTTACAGACTGGTTAGACACACTGGTTACACACTGGTTACAGACTAGTTACACACGGGTTACATACTGGTTACAGTGTCTGGTTACAGACTAGTTACAGACTGGTTACACACACTGGTTACACACTGGTTACAGACTGAAATGAACCCACAAGTTAATTGCAGACGATGGCACTAATCGTGGTTGTGCATCGAGTCTCCAGCAGTGCTCTCCCTGGTGCCACTATAGCGTTCTTCTTCTCCTCTTGGGGAGTGCAGCTCCTCCAGCAGCAGGCGCCTCGAGCTAGTTATCTAACACCCTGGAGAGGAGCTCGGGCTCTACAGCACCCTCTTGCCTCCCAGATGCATGCATTTAAAAAAATGCAAAGATAGCACTGCTTATAAAACATATATGGTGCCTGTTCTATTTTGTAGTGATGTAATATGCAGCATTATGTAAATTATGGAATACTCGGCTGTGATACGGGGACAGAAAACTGTGTTTAATGGAAAATCCTGACACACTCTCACTCCTCCTCAGCCGGCTGTTCTCACTGCACCTTTGCTTCTACATTATTCACAGAGTAATCCCTGCTGTACCGAGCTGCTGTACGGATTTTTTTTTAAGGCGGGTCTGTTTCATTAATGTATTTTTAAAAGGTCTTATTTCAGTTGTGCCACAGGTCGTCAGGAAGAGCTGGGCAGCATTGTTGCAGAGATGAATGTGTGCAAAGTGTGCATCAGCTCACAGAGAGGAGCGTGTGGGCTGTAACAAATATCACATAATTATATACAGCAGATTAATTAGCCTGCAGATTGGAGCTGGTGATGTGTCCACAAACAGTCCAGGAAGGATCCAGCGCAGTGTCAGAATAACTAAAATGTCAGAAATTCAGCTTTACTTGACATTTCTGATTCCTAACGCCACGAGGATCTCATCAGATCCCAGTCATCAGTTTACAGCAGAACAACAGTAGAATTCAGAGTATGATTGTGTCTAGTTAAAGGTCTCCCAGCCGTGGAGCGCGGCCGCTACACCCAGCGTGACACGACAACCCGAAACTCACAGCCGGTCATGAAAAGTGTAAAACACATGAGCCCGCAGAGACCTGCTCACAGCACCTGCGAGAGGACGCTCTACGTGCCGCTGCACTCGTGCCCGAGGCTTCGTTCAGAGGCGCTTCACTGCGTCCCGGGCCCCCTTGAAGGACCGCCCACTCATTGTGTTCTTTGAACAGCCAATCACACAGTTTGCTCTCAGAAAGCCGGCTCTGTCCACGCTGTGAACATTTCTCAAAGCACGTAGAGATGTGCGTGGTTCGGGATTCTTCTTCCAGTCGTTGGGATTCTTGGTCGGGCCACGCCTCTGCCAGGTGTCTGGGCTGGAATCATGTTGTCAACGAGACGCTGGATGCAGCCGATCGGCGATTTCATAGAGAGAGAGGACGCTGGGACCGCTTTGTCAGGATGTTTGGTATTTACTGGTTTTTGGTACAGTTGCATTAGTGTAAAGGTTGCGCGGTCCTTCATGTGTCTAGGTTTAGGCAGCACAGCTACTCAGGATTTCTTGGTCAGGCTAACCAGTAAAACTACGTAGCTGGGTTCACGCAGCACTGCTCGGGTAGTTTAGGCGATGAAACCGCTGCATCAGATTTACGTCTCAGGCACGCGGGCGTGCAGACTGCTGGGTTCCAGCTGATGAATGGTCCTCAAAGTTTCTGTCATTGGTTCCATTCAGGGGCAAAGACCATGCTACACCAAAAACCTTGAGATTTCTTTGGTGGCCTTCAAAATAAGTGCCTTTTGAAACATGTTGTTGGCACTGGGAGCGTCAACTTTTATTTTGAAGGCAAACATTCTTCTCAGATGAAGAAGAAGCCTCTGCAGGCCTACAGCCCGTCACGTGGTCTGTAGGCCTGGGTGACGCGGACGCTTCGGATCGCTGTAAGAATCGTGGATTTGTTTAAACTGCCCTGTTTGCTCCTTTTTAGCAGCTGCTTGCTGTTGGTGTGGGTGACTGGCCCCCCCGCGCACAAAGGCACAAACCATCCTTCCATGTGGAACAACTGGGACGTGAAGTCGGTCTGACTGCAGAGAGTAAACCGACTTTTCACAGAAACAAAGAAATAAGTTTTCAAAAACTGATTTCCCACTTTGGACGAATGCGTTGTGTATATTTGCAAACCGTAACCGTCGCTTGCAAGTTAAAGACGTCTTTAAAGAGGAAAGATGAAAACAAGCTGTTAGTTTGTGAGGATCTGACTGTGGGCGCACCGGGGGGCTTTAAGCCTTTGAATAATATTAGGCTAGCTCACAGCCATGTAGTACTGGCCACTGGGCATGTAGCTCTGCCTCTGTCTGTGAGGGAGAGAAGCCTGTCACTGGAGATGTTCTTACTCTGCATCTACTCTGAATTCCCTCTTGGACCCACAGTCCACAGTGAAACACACACACACACACACACACACTGAGCTGTGTAATAGCTGTCAGGCCTGCAGCCGTACCATGCTCTGCAGGGTGCATACTGAACAGCAGTGCAGTGTTGCAGTGAAGCATGGATCCTGTACGCCTCCCCTGTGGTGTGTATGTGAGCATGTGCGGACTGAGCAGATATGGAGAGTGAAGCGCGAGCAAAAGAATTCGTTGCCTGTACTTGTGACACGTGCAGTGACAATAAAGTTGAATTCTATTCTATTGTAAAAGAAGCCGGAATGATTGCTAGCGGTGCCGTTTGTTTCTTTAAACGCCGGCTGTCTGCTGGGGGAAAGACGACGAGCGGACATCGTCAAACCTCCTCGCCTGGATCGGCCCGAACGCCACCTGACCAAAACCAGCGCCGCCCATCAGACCTGGCAGCGCCTCGGCGTGCTGTGATGATAGGTTAGCCGAGGTAAACCATGATTCACGAGCCTTTTCTGTCGTATTTTATTCACATATTCAAATCTGGCTCTATTATGCAAAAAGTGTTGGCTGTTCAAAGTATCATATTTCACATTCAAATATGGGCCATTATGCAAACGATGTCAGCTGTTCTTGAAATAGTGCTCTTCCATATGCCACTGTTGATTTGAGGGTGACCTTTTGAACCCTGCCGCTGTCAGATCGATCATCCGTGACCTTTTCCCGCGCTCCGGGCTTTTCCTCGGAAGACACGAACCAAACATCACGCTGTAGCTCTCATAATGGTGGGGTCGAGACCTTATGCAGGCTTTAAAATAATTACAGAGAACACCTTTACGTTTAACCCCTCCCCCCACCGCCGTGCTTATTTGGCTGCGCCACCTGCCACAGCTCACGCTGTACGGCGTTTACAGGGAGGACGGTGGAAGCTCACAGCTGGGAGTTTGTGGTGACGTTTGGAATGAGAGCGACTGTATTTTATATGGTTACCGATATCTGCACGTGACTCATTTGACTCTAGCCTTTGTTTCCTGCATGTTTGGTTGGTTATCAGATACCTGCTAGTCAGTTGGTACAGTAACCTGACAGCGGTCATGTGATCGGTCGGATGTTTTATTCAGTAAGACCTGACACAATCAAATCGTCATGAAAAAGTTCAGCGAGCTCAGAGATGAGGTCAGCAGGATGCTCGTTTTCTCCTGGATTTCTGTTTGCGATCGGACGCGTATCCCCCTGCTGGGCAGTATAAGAAACACAGGGTTCAGGTGTCTAAACTTTATTTATGTTGGAAGTTGCGCACGACTCTTTGCTTGGCACTAACCTCGGTGCTGTCCTCCATCGGTTAGGCTGCTTGATGCCACGATCCTTTACTTTTGTTCGTTTGCAGGCTCCTCCCCCTCCTCCCCTCCCTGCCTCCCTCTCCTGCTCCCATCTTTCTTTCTCTGCCAGCTCCATCTCAAAGCCAGGCTTTAATTTTGATCAGCGATGAAATGATTGCTCTCCTCTTTCGATTTTTCTTTTCTTCCCCCTCCCATCTCGCCATGGTCGTCATGGAAACAGGGATGTGTGTGTGTATGTGTCTGTGTGTGAGATTGTCGATCCCCTCAGCAGAGAGATTTATCACCCAGACTAAGCCAGAAGAGTGTGTGTGTGTGTCTACCTTTGTAGCTTCCTGCTCACACTCTGCCTGTATTTACACACATAAATGGTATTTGAGGGAGTGTGTTTTCCCAGTTTTATGTTTTTATCTGCGTGTGTGTGTAACAGTGTGTGTAATAGGTCCCCATCCCCTCGTCAGCCCCCCTCCCCCAATCACACACACTCGCTGGATGACTTAAGATTGAGTGTGTTTGGTGGGTCGGGCCAACTGCAGCTCTAATCCTGCCCGTGCAAACACAAACACACACACACGCAGTCCCAGGTCCCTCCTCCATTAGGCCGGGCCGGGGGAGGGCAGGTTGGCGTGTGCCGGTGTGTGTGTGCGTGCTTGGAGGGGGGAGCGCTCAGAGACACCAAAGAGGGAAAGAGCGAAACTAACCCAATTTCCTGCTCCATTTCCTTTTCACGCGGCGGGCGCGTCCCATTCCACAGCGGGCCGGGTTGAACACCAGCCACCCTACAGCCCCGGGTCACGCCTTATACCTCAGAGTCGCACGCAGGACAGGGAGGCGGCGCTGTAAATAAATCATGTGCTGCGACTCGAAATTACACATGAAATTGCTATTTTGAGAGCGAGTGAAGTTCAGCAGACGTTCCGAGTCAGCTCGGATCAGGAAGCTGCTGCTTGACGAGCTCGCGCACGCCGTGTTTATTCCTACCGGTGACCCAACATCCCCGTGACCCGCACACAGAAGGACCGCCGTCATCGTCAACATCCACATGTTGGACGTGACCATGGTGACGGATGTTATTGACACCGATTATATTTTCATACCAAGCAGGAGTAGGAGTGTCCTTGTGGTCACTGAGGGGCATCACATGTGCCATGTTTGGTCCTGCCTCCGTCGTCTCCTGGTGTGTGGGTTCAGCGGGACGGCGGTGCGTCTGTCTGACGCAGATCATCCACTCGTGTGATGACGCTAACTGGAACCACGCCTCAGCTCCACCGCAAACCCAAGCGGAGCCAGCCTCCCCGTGACCGACACGGCGCAGAGCGTCAAACCTTCGGGCTGACGGCTCGTCGTCTGGCAGCTGTGCCACTCAGATCTGCACGTGTGTGCAGAGCGATTGGCGGGAGTGTCGCCTCGCCTCGCTGTGGGCTTTCAGGCAAACTTCTTCCTCGTTGTTTGACATTCCCTGAGTGGCGCACAGTCCCCGAGCCGTCTTGACCTAATTGGAGCCCAGCGGTCTGCCTCAGGTCGTTCTCTTATTCCTCCCTTATTTTAATGAGATTTTTAATTAGCATGTTAATTGCCTATCACAATCAGTGGGGCGACTAGCTAGCTGCTAGCTGCTGTTGGCGTCCAGCTGGGCCACAACACAGAGGCTTTCCACGCCGATGATCAAAGCCATGCCGGGCCATGCCGGGCCTGCCTGGAGAAAACCTGCAGCTTCTACAACACTGCGCTGCATTCGTGGCCGAGGCGGCGCTGCATCCAGATAATTAGCACTTCACTCACGCAGGTTTCCACTGGATCACCGCCGTCAGCCACTCGAGGCTGCTCATGGGTAATTTGCACGCTCAGGTGTCATGTTTGTGAAAATGTGGACACAACAGGCAAAAGTAATCAACACAAAGGGAAAAACAATGAACACAAGTCAGAGAAACAAAGACAGGAAGTAAAAGCACAAAAAACAGGAAGTGACCAGAGCTGAGGCCAGACGACAGGCTGAAGGACGGAGGAGAGAAGCATCTCCTGCTCAGTGTGTGGTTGTCTGCTCCAACCGTGACCTCCGACTCCACAGCAGGTATACGTGTCGCCTTCCTTTGTCTCCCTGAAGTCGTCATTTCGAACTGTGCCGCCTCTCAGAATGAACCAACCTCTGACCTTTGACATCACTCCTGGTTTTACTTCTGGTTCATGCAGCGTTTACGATCGCGTGTTACTGAGGGCACGTCAGGAAACTTTGATCCAGTGAGTCATCTTCCTGGACGTCAGTTGTTGGGGAAGGTTGGGGGTTCGATGCTCGGCTGCCTCGGTGAGCTTCTCTGAGTCCACCGGTCATGGCGGATCAGCTGACCTGAGGCCCCGCCCACATCGGCGCGTGGCTCAGCTTCACAGAGTGTAAGCTGCTTTGGAACCCACCTGGTCCCTGTTCCGTTAATCGATGTTGGACTTTAAAACTTTTGTCTTTCAGTTTATGAAACGTGAAGAACAGCAGCTTTAAATGTTGACGTCACAGAAAGATCAGCGTTTGTTTGGCTCTCTCTCTTTTTAAATAACATTTTAAATGCATTCATTCCCTCACGGTGGTGTAAGAAGCCCCGCCTACAAGCCTCCACCGTGAGCTCACTGCTTCTTTCCTGGTGACGCTCCACTAATGAGGATCTTTGAGAGCGCCGCGTTTGCTGTTATCGTGCTCACGCTGTGCTCCTGCTGACCAAGCCAGACAGGAAGTGATGCGCTACGATGGCAGCGCTTTATGGGTGACGGCATAGGTGACGCGGCTGTGAGGTGAGAGGAGGAGGAGCTTAGGAGCGCAGATGGATTTTCTTTTAAAGGTGTGTTTGAGCGAGATAAAAGGAGGCGCTGTCGTGTTCTGTTTGCAGGAAGCGGAGGCTGTGTGGCGATGAGGCTCGCCTTTGTCATTTACCACTGCCGGTGTCGAACCTTTATGGAGGCTGGCCTTCGCTGACAGACGGCGACACAGAGAGGCTTTGATTTTCCCAGGAACCCTCTGTGAAGCTTTCTCTCGCTCATATCTGCGCCGGTTGTTCCTCCTCCTCGCACTAGTTGCTTCCTCTCACTCTCATCCTCCTCGTTTCTGCTCTCGTGCGTTTCCTTTCATGCCTCCTTCCTTCTAACCTCCTCTCTCTCTCTCTCTCTCTCTCCCTCCAGTCAGATCTACTGTATAGAGAACGCCCACGGCCAGCTGGTGCGCGACCTGGACTTTAACCCAAACCGCCAGTACTACCTGGCCAGCTGCGGGGACGACTGCAAGGTCAAGTTCTGGGACGTCCGCAGCGTGCAGGAGCCCGTGAAGACGCTGGAGGAGCACTCGCACTGGTGGGTGGATGCAGAGAGGTCAGGGCGGGGGTCCCACACCTGAACCGGTGCCCGTGTGTGGGCGTGTTCCAGCTGGAGCCCATAAAGTGAAGCGTCTCACATTTTCCTTTATTTTTGGGTCAAATCTGAAAGTAGTCCCCTCGCCCCAAGTTAACATAGTTTTCTTTAAATACAATGTCTTTAGTTTTTTTAATACAGCCATGCGACCTTTAACCTTCGTGTAACCCGAGGTGGCTGCAGCTCAGGAGGTTCGGTCTCCAGCTGCTCCAGTCTGCGTGCCACAGAACGAAGTCAGAGCTATAAGAATCAGTCCGGCAGGTTTTCAGGCCTCACAGTACAAAGTGGAGCTTTAAGTATTTACCAGCACTGGAGCCCTAACGGCACACCTGCAGCAGATCTCCAGGTGAAACTTTCAGCTTTTTTAAAAACCGCAAACAATCAGATTTAACCGAGCGTCAGAGTGTGAAGACGAAGCGTGCTCGGTGTCTCCTCTGAGCCTGTGAGAGCGTCGGGGCTGAGGGTCTGTGAGTGTTTCTGATCATTCACTGCAGGAAACCTCCCAAAGAGCATTCTGGGTAAATTTTCAGGGCTTTTCTCAGCCTGTGTGTGCTCAGAAGATGCTAGACGACAGAGCAGGCGAAGCATTCAGAGAGCAGGATCATCTGCACGGCCCTGTTAAAGCTAACAGCTGATTCTGAGGGCGTTTAAATGTCCCACTCTGCTTCCACAGCAGTGTGTGAGAAGCGTGTCAGAGGACATGGATGGAGCGCACACACAGGTGAACGATGAGGGCGGGGCAGCAAATGACAAAGGTGGGAACACAGACAAGGACAGGAAGTACACAGCACAGGAAGGCGCTACCAAAATAAAGCAGACTCCGACAGAGACGAGAAGAAAACGTGTGTGAGAGCTTTGAGACGCTCTGACAGGAAGCAGAGATTGTTTCACTATGTGCATGAGAGCAAACCAGCTGTAGCGTCACAGGATACCTGAGCCGCACTGACGACAAACATGGCGAGGACGGCTCTGTCGCACCGCTCATTGGTTCCTGCTTTTATTAACGCCTTTATCTCGCAGCTAATGAAACGGCCCGACTGCTCCCGCTGCAGTAAAAGTTCGTCATGCCCTCATTACTAATTAAACACACAGCCACTCGTTTTGTCACCGAGGACCGGAGCGCAGCGGCGCCCGGCCTGCTCGGGGTCGTCCGCTCTGCAGCTCCAGGCGTCGCCGCGAGCTCGGCACTGTGTGTGTGAGCAGAATATATGATCAGTGTGTCTGAGAGCCAAACTGGGCTACTGCTGCAGCACACCAGTCCTTACCTGACACACACACACACACACACACACGCACACACACACACACACACACTCAAGAGCAGCCACTATCTCCAAACCAAAGTAGACTTGGCAAACATATCCATGGCTGCAGATGGGATCTCATGTGATACGAGATAGAGGTGTGTGTGTGTGTGTGTGTGTGTGTGTGTGTGTGTGTGTGTGTGTGTTAGCATCTAATCTGTCTTTTTGGACATGTTTTCTTTTTATCTGTGTGTGTGGTTTCACTGTGTGTGTGTGTGTGTGTGTGTGTGTGTGTTTTTGCTCGTTTTTTGGAGCACAGCCAGGATATGGCCTCCGGGCTGCCGGGGGTATTAGGGACTATTTTTTAGCAGGGAAGCGGATTAAGGGAGCGCGGGGAACGGCGTGGCCGTGGCTGATTTTCTGTCAACAGCTTCGGTTATCCCTCAATCCCTCCCTGTGAGGAAACTGGGACTCTGAGCTGCACCCCCGGGCTCGCACAGAGAGAGTCACCAATCAGAGAGAGCGAGAGGGAAGGTGGGGAGGAGAGAAAGACAGCCAGCCTCATTTATGATATCATCAGCTCGTGAGAAGCTCAGACGCGGGCCGGGAGAAACCAAGTCCCCATTACTGGCACGTGAACGCCGACGGAGATGCACCGTGGAGCCGCTGTGTTCGGTGCGTGAACGAGATGGATGCAGGGTCTGTGCTGTGTGGTCTGCTCACACACAGTCGCTCCGAACGTCTGGCTCTCAAACACTCGCCGCAGCGCGCTTTTCCAAATAAAGCCACTTTTTGTCCCCCAGGTGTCTGAGCCCGTCTCCACCAAAAACACAGGGATGGGAGGGGCTAATGCAAGACGTTCACCAGTGATTGGTCCTCTGGTTTTGTCAGCACGATGTCCTTCCCACTAATACGAGCCCAGTTAGTGCTGGGAGTGTCTCTGCCGCCCGGCTCCCCTGTGATGCTGGAAAACATCACATGTACAGCTGCTCATACAGGACAGAGACAGAGCTAAGGTAGACCTCAGCCCAGCATCACCCGGTGCCCACAGTCCTTTCATCAGCGCATCGCAGCTTTTCCATGAGAGCGACTCTTTGGGCCTAAAGTAAGATAAACGGGTCAGATTACAGAAAAAACAGTTTTCAGGCTAAACTGAGGAAATATTGTTTTAAGGGTCGAAAATTTTAAAAAGAGATGTTTTAAAAGTAGGTTGTTGGGGAAGAAACAGTATGTGTGTCAATGACTTATGTAAATGACACAAATACTTTACTGGTTAAGAGCATCTATCAGGACACGATGGTGTGTGTGTGTGTGTGTGTGTGTGTGTGTGTACGGGTTCTCCTATACTGGTGGGGACTGATATGACTGTAATAATGACCGTACTTGTTACTACATTTACTTTATTACTAAACAAACTTCATGCTGTACTCACAAGGAGCGGAGGCGGAGCCTCTGATGTCATCAGGAAAGAGTTCACTGATGAGGTCACAGAGCGAGGGTGGCGGCCATCTTTTCATATTTGGTCTGTGGTCCGTAATGTTGGTGTCACATTCAGAGTGAATATGGAGGGATATGTTGGGAAGGATGAGTGATCTGAAAGATGGATGTGGGGGTGTGGCTTGTTGTCATTATTGTTCCATCATGAGCGAGTCAGCTGTAGGACGTGTAGCTGTGAACATTATGATATGAGAGCAGCCTCCCTCAGACTCCCAGTCGCTGTGACTGATTCAGGTGATCGCTCCGTGTCTTACCTGTGCTGTAGGGGAGGGGCCTGCTGTTCCTGTGACGGGTGGTTCAGGGAGACCCTGATTGGTAGCCAGCGGTTCTAAGAGTGCAGTGTGACGGCGTGCAGCGTGGTCGTTTCATGTGTGCATGGATGAAAAACGCACCGCTCTTATTCTAACCATACCTCGGTGTGTGTGTGTGTGTGTGTGTGTGTGTGGCTTCAGGGTGTGGAGCGTCCGCTACAACCACAGCCACGACCAGCTGGTGCTGACGGCCAGCAGCGACAGCCGCCTCATCCTCTCCAACATGGTGTCCATCTCCTCAGAGCCGTTTGGACACCTGGTGGATGACGAAGAGCTGAGCGAGGGGGAGGAGCTCCACCAGGAGGACAAGTAAGAGAAAACACTACCTTTGACTTCAGACAGGTCACATGACTCTGATGGAACGATGCAAAATCACGGTCATAATTCTTCATCATACAGCGGGGTCAGAGGTTAGCTGTCGTCGACTTAAAGCTCGCCATACCTGCAGGTGCGTCTGAGTGATGGTGACTAACTGTAACACGATGATGGAAGTCAGGGACGTTCAAGCCGTCGGGAGCAGGTGATCTCTTTGTGCATGGGCGGGGCTTAAAGGTGTTTGATGAGCGCTGATATCAGTTTCATTCTC
This sequence comes from Hemichromis elongatus, assembly GCA_015108515.1. Classification (NCBI taxonomy): domain Eukaryota; kingdom Metazoa; phylum Chordata; class Actinopteri; order Cichliformes; family Cichlidae; genus Hemichromis; species Hemichromis elongatus. The sequence goes on along the minus strand of VUQR01022859.1, from coordinate 12,584 downwards.
CACACCTCCTTATAACATGATCAGGTGTGACTTTATTATTCTGGATTCACATCTTCGGGTTTTCCTGAAGCCCTCGTGACCTCTGACCTCTGTCGTCTTTAAGTGCCGGCCTCTTTCTCCTCCTGCTGCGATGTTATACTTCACATCAGCTCTGAGTGAAGGCTCGCCGTCAGCTTTCAGCAGTGCGAGTATATTTTGCTGGGTTTGTACGCGTGTGCAGTGCCGTGTGGAGCCTGATGAGGGGAGCGCGGTGTATTCTGAGCGCGTTATTTGATAACCGTCCTCTCAGATTAAAGCTGAACCTTCGCTCTCGGGCTCGCGATGATAAAAGTGGAGAGTGAAAACATTAAAAATGCCTTGCTGTCAAACACTTCAGGAGTTTTTCTCTATGGCGTTTAGAGCTGATTTTCACACAGCAGGGATCTCATCTGTAATGGTTCCATTCAGCGCTTTCCAAACCTGCCGCCGTCCTCCATCCATTACGATCCCATTCCCCCTCTCAGCCTCAGCCTCTCACTGTCAATGACTGACTCTCATCCACAATTATCAGCTCTCGTTCCTAATCACCAGCACTCAGCTCCAGTTTTAACCCGTCCACTGCAGCCGTTGACCTCTCGTCTGTGCGCTACGTGTCCACTCCACAGCTCCTGGACTCTGGCATTCCCCCCGTGGGTTTTTGGGATTTTGGATCTGATGGATTTCGCCGCTGTGACTGTAGAGTTCATCATCGTAGCCCTCCCTCTGCTGTGCAGCGTTTGAGTCACGTTTCAGAGAAACGACCCGACCGAATACACAAACGACACAAAAACGCTGAGCGCCGGCGAGACTGACGAGCATGTGGAGGCTGCAGAGCCGTCCCCAGTGAGATCATCAGCGTACCGGCTGCTCACCTGAAACGGTCACATGTCACGACGGCATCCGTGCGCTAAACCGCTCGATGACGGGACGTTAGTCAAACGGATGGAGGGTCTGTTTGACTAACGGGGGCTGGGCCGGGTATTTATCAGCATCAGTCAGACGCGCTCACGTGAAGCGCCATCCCCGTTTCTCCTCCTGATGGATCTGTACGAGTGACGAGCTGAGGAGTGATTTTATTTGGGGCCACAGCCCGGAGGGAGCAGCTCAGCCGGCGTGAAACGGTTAAGGTGAAATATAAATCCAAATATGTGTGTCAGTGTTTCCCCCCAGGAGCGCTAACAGCGGCGGGTTTGGGAGGAAGTTGTGATGGCGCTAACGCTTCACCATAATCCTGAAGTCCGATCTACCGTCGCTCTGTGCGGCGGCAGGAGGGAGAGCGCTGCTTTACAGCAGAGCCACCATCGTCTCAGGCCGATGAGCGGGAAACGGAAACCCTCGCCAGCAGGCACCAGGCAGGAAGTGACCTCACAGACACTCAGCAGCCCATCTTTTTTTGTGTCACAAAAACATTTTTATTGGGTCGGGAGAATCTCCAAACACGTCTACTCGTTGACTTCACGACCATAAAGTCACGGGGCGTATTATTACAGGTAGATATAAACAGATGTAGAAAAAGCACAAACACACACGTGATGAAGAGTCTGACACGCAGAGCGAGGGGCGTTTACGTCACACCACGCGATGCGACGACCTGTGGGTGAACGACGGCGGGATGCAGATTTCTCTGATTCTGAACATGTTTAAGGTTCCCTGAAAGTTTGTGTCGATTAAACCGGGAACGCCGAGGCGCTTCACAGCAGAACGGTCGTGGGTTCGAACCCTGGCAGGTCAAAGGTGCCTCTCTCTGACTGGTGACGACAGATTTGCCCCTCCGGCGCTCGTTGTGCTGATGCTGCTGACCTGATGATGCTTGTTTCCATGGATACCGCCCATCATTGTGTTTGAAGCTCACCTGTGTGTGTGTGTGTGTGTGATGCAGGGGTAAGGAGCCGCTGAAAGACAGCGTGGTGTCCACCTATGAGGAGCACGAGGACAGCGTGTACGCGGCAGAGTGGTCGTCGGCCGACCCGTGGCTCTTCGCTTCGCTCAGTTATGACGGACGGCTCGTCATCAACAGAGTCCCCCGCGCCCTCAAATACCGCATCCTGCTCTGAGCAGGGTGTGTGTGTGTGTGTGTTGATGCTCGCTGACTGCTGTAAAAAAAAACAGATGTGCTGCTTAGAAGTAAAAACTGTCCGATGGATAAAGTTTGTGTTTGTGTGCTTCTTTAATGTTGGCTGTGACATCAGTGGGCGGGCTCACAGGTACGCAGGGCTACAGATCTGTACACGGCCGTGACGGCGCCGTCTTTTCTTTGTGACCACAAATTATCTGGTGTTTGAGTCTTTAGTTCTAGTCATAATTAAACATCTAAATTCTTTTAGTTTTAGTCTAAATCTAACGATGACTCAGTTAAATAAAATGTGTAAAAGTTTGCCAGTGTTCGTTTTAATGCCCACCAGGGGGCGAAACTGTGGCTGCAGAAAGGTCCTCAGTCGGACCGTGCTGACTGAAAAACTCACTTTGCAAGTTTTGGTCCTTCTAAGTGGCAGAAAAGAGGAACGTCCTCATTGGCTAACAACGAGCCAATGAGGGCGTGGTCTCATGGTCACACTGGCTTATCATATGTGGTTTCACTACAAAAACACACCACACGTCTTACCAAAGCGATGTCATTCATCAGTGAGTGATGTCACATCCATCTTTTATGTACAGTTTGTGGTTTTGGACCATCAGCACACCAACATCAGACCACGTTTCCACTTCTTCTTCCAACCGTTTGTTTGCTCCTCGTTCCCCTGCCGCCCACGCCTCTGTCCTCCCCGCCCCTCCGTGGATCTGTACAGTGCCTGCCGAGGCCGATCGATGGCGGCGACAGTTGGAGGCAGACGGCTCTGACGGGCCTTTTAATTGCAGCTCGACTCCAACCATCAGAACTCCACACACACAATGAAGGAGGAGCCGTGCACTTCATTAGGTATGCCAGTCAGCCCGCACAGAGCTGTGGCTGAATACTCAATGTATGCATCTAACTAATCAGAGAGGCTACTCACACACACACACACACACACACACACACACACACTGAGGCCTCGTTGCCCTGCAGTCAATTATTAAGAAGAGGGATCAGGATGGCGATGCAGAGGGACGGCGAGCGTCGCCTTCTCCTTCCCGTCGTGTGCAGACGTGTGAGGGCGAGTGTGACACAGTATGAAATTATGAATGCAGCTTTTTGACCCATCAGTCAATCCGCCTGCTAATAACCGCTGAGTGTTTGCATGCGAATCGATGACAGCACCTTTTTAGTATGCCTGCGACAAATTACATTAGCGGTGATGCATCGATGGTCGATGTGGAGATCTGGATGCGTGCTGACAGCGTGAATAACCTGCATCATATTCAGCTGCTATTTACAGCCTGCAGCGCTTTCCTGGCCAAGAACACATGATGTCAGCCGGTGGGTGAAGCAGGAATCTGTCGTTACCCACCAACATCAAACACACCTCATGTGTTTCCTCACACGTAGTCCTGTTCTTCAGAGCGGTTCAGTTTCCAGAATCAAACTCTGAGATCGTCCGCTCCGGCCCAGAGGGCACCAGTGAGAATCGCCCAGAAGGTCTGACTGAGGAGCCCACGTCAGATTCCCGTGATGTGATCATTGTATCCACACCGCCCCCGCCTGCAGAGGACAGCGAGCCATCGACCACATCCTTCAAATGGAGAACCACTGGATCCTGAGGATACCGTGATATGGACACCTCCATTCTTTGGTTCCTATAAGAATAAAAAGACACCGGCATGAAGCCAACACCTCCACCAAAGACCAGAAACCAAGCTTGTTACGGTCAGCTCAGCCAATAGTTACAAAGGGACTCAAATACAGAGCCGACGATAAGGACACAAGGAGAACATGGAGAATCGTTCCAGGTCTGGGGAGGAGTTCACCGAGGAGACAGATCCCGGTGACCCACACAGACCACAGAGATTTCCACACAGAGAATGAAGCCGATTCAGAGCGCTTAGAGGGGGAAGTTGATGATGACATTTAGAGGGTGAGCATGCAGGTGAGGAACCGGAGCAGAGCCATCCAGAGGAACAGACCATCTCGACTGAGACAAGCTGGATGTGGAGGAAAGGAACCCACTCTGCATCTCGAGGAGGAGACTGTCGCCATCGTGGGCTGACGGAGCATTAAAACCAGACAGAGCAGGGTGGAGTCTGACCGCTGGAAGGACGAATCACCACTGTCACCTCAATAAACAGAAGAACCCTTCCCTGCTCTGGATCATACACCTGTTACACCTGTTTATGGCTGAGTGTGGGAGAGCCCTGTTGGTTCTAAGCCACAGCTTTCTAGCTGAACATCTCCAGCTTTTATTTTGTGGAGCTCATTTTCCTAAAATTTCCGAAGCTTTTCTGCCTGCGGCCGAAGAATTCCCCCTGAGCTCTCGGTGTGCGTCTCTGACAAACACCGAAGCATTTCTGTGCGTGCAAAAAAATGATGGTAACAAAGCCAAACAGAGACGTGTGAATGAAAACGAGCTCCAGAGCGTTCACCTTCCAGCAGGACCCAACCTGAACCTCACCAAGGGTTTCTGCTCATCAAACCTCGTCTTCGTCGCGAGGGCTCCAGGCTGTCGCTGTTTCGGGGCTTTGTTCTTCCTCGCCAACAATATTTGAACATGACCGATAAATGCTGCTCCTTCCCCTGCAAACGAAACCACAGAATTGTTTCAGTGCTTCTGTGCTGGCTGTTAGCGGTTATAAGCTAACGTTTGTTCATCTTTACTAGGATGATGATGTCCTTCTGGTTTCAAACCATCCACACACAGCTCTGGGTGTGCCTGAAGCCATCGCTCATCTCACAGATTCTTAGACCAAGAAACCACATTTCCCATGATGCTCTGACACCGAACAGCTGACAGAGTGATTCGTCCTTCATAAATCTTTATATTTGACGTATGTATAGATAACAATCCATATTATTCCATATTACTTGCATCTGTCGAGTGCTCGCCAACACAAATATGTGATCAGCTGCTCAGTAAATGTGGTCCCGAGGTTCAGGAGTAGGGTTTCCCTGTTTTCCAGTATTTCGTCATAGTTTCTGTTCAGTGGTCAGTGGCTCGTGTTTCATTCTTGTTCTGGTGTTTATGAGTTTAATGCTTCATATTGTTGTTGTTATTCATGGTTCTTAGTTTTAGTCACAAATGGCGTCGGTGGCTTCTCGTTTGTCAAATTTCCTTTGACTTCCTGTGTCTCGTCCGCCATGATTACCATCAGCTGTGTTTGTTTAACCCTTCCTGTGACCTGATGTGCTGGGTCCACATCCACACACTTCATGACAAAGACAACCTGCACAAGCATGAGTGGCCAAACTGTGTCACTCCACAGCCTCGCTGGGAGCCCGTCCCGGTGTGACCTCGGTGTGACCTCGGTGTGGCGGTCTGCTCAGTCTCAGTCCATCAGTGCCTTTAGGATGTGCGAGATTCTCGTGATGGATGCAGCGTGTGTGATGATGTCATGATGATGTCTCTGAGGAACGTTTCAGCAGCATGTTGAATCTGAGCCAGTGAGGATTAAGGCAGCTGTGTTCGGTTATTAATGTGAAGCACGCGAGCGTGACGTCTCACATCCTGAAGCCGCTCCTCGACACCAACGGAGCGCTGCAGGTCACGTGACCGGGCGCTGTGCGCGGGGGCCACCCGAGCCTCCTGGGGTCGCGACCCTTTTGACCCTGATGAGACATGACAGCGTTGTTGTGGCTGCCGGCGGCATCACACATGTTAGTGCACTTGCTCACGAAGGCACTAGCACGAGACGGAGAGAACTGCTTAAATATTCACGACGCTGGGAAACGGGACGCCGTTTTCTCCGCACGTATGACAGAAGTATGTTTTTGACGGCGTGCAAACATTCTTGAAGCTTCTGCAATGAAACTGAAGAGGAAACTGCCACAGAGACATTATGACTGTTCTTCCTAGAAATACCACGCATGCTGGCGGCTGCTGCGTGTCATGTGTTACGCAGGAAATGCTTCTGAAACACAAGCGTTTGCCTTGAATGGAGGTAACTGTGCCTGAGGGTCAGCCAGGCGTCGTCCTCGGAGGGTGGAGGCAGAATTAGATTGGGCTGCTGTGGAAATGAAATTTAGAAAAAAGGGATTTCATTTAATTATTTATTCATGTCAGCAATGCAATACGGAGCCACCTGGGGTGTGTGTGTGTGTGTGTGTGTGAGCATGAGCGGGGCTTTCAGGTGATTATTACTTCTGAGAGTTCGACTCATTTGCATGGAAGAGAATTTATGTGACCCCTCGAAATGAAAATTATGCACAAACACGGCGCTCTCTGCAGGAAGACAGAGCGGAAAGAAAGGAGACTTCAGAGGTCTGAGGAAGGCGCCCGCGGGAGCAGGGAAACGTACGGTAACGATTATTTATGTGTGCAGAAGAAGAGGGAGAGGCCACGCGTGGTCCTCCGGGGCTTGGCATCGAGCTCACCGACGCTCGTGCAGATCCCGCTTTTACGTTTGTTTTTAAAAACGCTTCGATGTGAACCCTCAATGGCACACAACTCCAAGGGACTCGCAGATGATCATCTTCCAAGATGGTGCCTCCTGCCCCCAAAACCCAGGGATGAGCCTTTGGACGACTGAAAGTAAACAAAGGGTTTGAAATGTGCGGGGATTTACTGTGCAAGGGGGAAGAAATCTGTTAGACGCTAACCTCCTCGCACCCAGCTGCTGGGAGCTCTTTGTTGGTACTTTCAGGCTCTTAGCGCCACTGAAACGCGTTCCTATCACTTTTGATGTTAGCTCAGAGCGTGCAAGGATAGCTACTTAACACTGACAACCACCCTGTAGTCGGGGAAAAGCTCCTGTGTGTGCCGTAAGCTACTTATTTACCATCCTATCGCTTCTGGAGGAGATAAAGTGCTTTAGAACTGAGACTATTAAGCCATCAAACTTACAGGAGGAGTCCGTATTTAGGTTTAGAAGGAAGCCTGTGGGTTTCCCAGCACTGTAAAACTGTATGAACCTTTTGTTAGGACACGTATCAGTGCCCTAAGCTTTCTCTCCTCTCTCTCTGACTCTGCTGTCAGGAGCACCCTCGGCCAGCCTTGTAGCCTCGGCGCTCGCCGTTGTTTGGCTCTGTCTGACTGACCGACCCTCACGGTCCACTGTGGCGAACTGAAGGTTTCCCAGCAGTTTAAATCTCTCTGGACTTTGGTGGTTTCACCACTCTTCGGTTTTAACTCCCCATCATTGTTCAGAGCCGATGCCTCTAGGATCAGAGGTGAAACCTCCCCAAGAACCTAAAAGAAGTCCAGTTTGCTTCAGACCAGTATGAACCCGCACAGACACGTCGACACCTCACTGTGTGGCTTTATGTTAAAGTCTTTTCTCCACCATCTCTCTCCCTTTCCCCTCTAGCCTGCTGTCAGGAGCACCCTCGGCCGGGCTTGTAGCCTTGGTTCTCGTCATTGTTCGGCTTTGTCTGGCTGACCGACCCTCCTTTCTTCCGGGGTGAAAGGGAGCACAATGGATGATGAGCTATGGCGCTGCGGCGTGTGCCCACCTCCCTTCTCCCACCTTGCTGTTCTTCAATTATCGAACAAGCACACAGAGTGGATCCAGGGTTATTTATGGGCCCTCGCTACCACAACGCACATGTAATTACCTCTCAAACGGCGTAATTGCGCTCATTTCTCATGTCCAGTGCCGACACTCGCCCCCCTGTGCCCTCGTGGTGTCTCCATGGTGATTGAGAGGCGGTTGCTGTTGAAGGACATCACGGGTCACAGGTTGAATGTTGGATTGGATTATTTGATGGTGGGTTGGAGAGGAAAATTTGCAGAAAGCTGCTTGTTCATATGTTACGATAAAGCGAGTGTGTCGTGCTCTCATAGCGCTCGACTCATGCGCGTACGTCGGTGCAGGCAGACCTCTGTACACTGTTTAACTGTAATCGGCTGAATTTTACACACAGTTTGCTTTGTTTCTTCTTTTTTCTAGTTTTTAATCTTTAAAGTGAAGCTTTATGTAGTGGGTTAGGGTTAGGGTCTGATTGAACTGAGAGCTGCACTAGTCTCTACGTTTTTTTCTTGCGGTCTAATAGAAACACGTCCACGCTGCCAGCCATGCAGCTCTGCAGGTTTCTGCAGCTGTAGTTCAGGTCCAACCCATGAAGATCATCTGTTACTTCAAACACATTTAACACTCACACACATCGTCTAGGACGAGCTCGCACAACCACACAGAGATCACGTATTAACAGATACCGTTGTTAATGTCACTGAACATAAAGAATTATTACTTTTTGTGAGATATCATGTCAAAGAAGCCATAAGACATCTTCTTACCTGTGGAGCATTATGAGTCCATTATATCTGCTGTTGGTCAGTTTGTCTAACCTCGTGTGTGGGCCTTTTTAAAACCTATTATTAATGTTGATTAAATAAATTAACCTACTGAGCCTAACGTTCAATAGTAATTTTAAATATATTTCAGTCAACATCATTAAGACATTTATCTTGGCTGGAGATAAAGAGGTGCAATCATCACCATCATGGTTGTAACTACTTTACAAATTGACTGAAGCAAACTAGAGTCTATATGGTCAGTGATTAAATTACTGACTTCAAATCAAACTTACCACATTTTTCGAACCATAAGGCGCATTAAGCGAAACAAAACAGTTAAATAAAAATTTACTCAACTCATTCTTGCTTCCTCCACTTCTGTACCATTGATTCATTAATGTTGAATTATCTGCAGCTGCTCTATTTCCATGTTGTTGCAGCATATTAATGACTAACCTGGTATTGTGGATGGATTATCTGTTGTTCTGACTGAAGTTTGGTCCCTTTACAGCATCCTGCTTTACGGTTACATTTGTCCCTAACCATCAGGAACCCTCACGTCTTAAAAGCGTTCATCCTCCAAATTCACTGTTTATGTTATGCTAACATAGCTGTGTCGCTAGCGATCACGTAGCACATCATTATATACCAGCTAGTCCAACTTCAGTAACCCTACAAACGTCACTGCTGTTTAGTTTTCTGTCTTCATTTATGTTGGAAGTGATAGCAGAGCTTTGAATGTTTTCAGAAATCTCTCAGTCAGAACATGATATATCATGTTAAAGAGGAAACTAGCCAGCTAACTTCCTGCTAACTTCTAACTCTGTTAAATGTAATAAATCCTGTTTTCATGGATGCATGGATGTTAAACTTAATTGTTATACCTGGTAAAGCAGCAACGCTCATCATTTTATTAAAGATGAAAGAATTTAAACAGTTTTGAACTCTCAGTGATGCTGCAGTGTTCTGACTTTGGGACCTGAAGAAGACGGAGTTTTGGACCCAGATTACTCCGCGAGGCTCCTGACTACGGTAGCCGTAATGCTCCAACAATCCATCAAGCAGTCCGGTTTCGTAGCTTACCAAAGTCGTACTAAAACATTTTTGACAGATTTTTGAGCGCCGTGTACCACATACAATCGGTTCGAGGTCAGTAAACATAACCAGAATTCACACATAAGGCGCACTGTCGATTAAAGGATTTTAAGTGCGCGTTATAGTGTCGAAGATATGGTAAGTTTCTTTTACTGTGTTTCTAGAAACTTCATTTGCATTATAGACATACGTTTTAATTAACAGTCACGGGGTGATTGGCAAGTTTTTATTCCTTCTGGTGCAGCCTCACTCTTCTGTACCATTATCTGAGATTAAAACATACATCAGCAAGCAGAGACAGGGGGAATAAAATTTGTTTCTGTACCTTTGGTTTTATTTTTATATTTTACTGAGCAAGTACTGCCTGTCTTGCTTGCCCTGACAAAACTCCAAATTGTGTTTCTCACAGATGTATAAATTCTGTATAATTTCAATTACAATTACGTGTGCAAAAGTGAAATATCATCATCAGTGTTTGGTGTCTATTCAGTGAAATGTAAGTTAATAGGAGGATGTCGATTTAATGTATTTTCTGTTTCACTTTGCTTTTAATTCATGTCTATTTTTAGATTGCTTGCCCCAAAGGAACTCCACTAACATGGAAAAATCACCCAGTATACTTCGTTAACCTTAGTTTGCTGCATTTCTAAAAAATACTTTCCACATGCTTTTGTCCCTTTTATCTTATCACCCAGTTAAAAAAAAAAAAAACTAGTAAATAAACCAAAATTCTTCATATAGCACAATTTAATTATTTTTATTTTCCTCTTGAACCAGCTAGAAATACATGCTACATCCTCCTTGTGCTTCCCTTTGTGACCTCAGCTTTAGGACATGAGGCTGATTGACTAATGATTGAAGTGACTGCTGAGTTCGTCACTGGCATCCCGGCAATACAGAGTGACAGTTTGTATGTGTTTGATCAATGGTGCATAGCTCGGGGACAGAGCGGGAGCAGGGGCTACGGCAACTCTCAAACCTCTTTGTCAATCAAACGGCCCACGAACGGCACCCCATGAAATCCATTAAAACCAATTTAGCGCGAGCTGCACAGCTCAGAGCTCCATGAACGCTCAGCCCATGGTGAATTAATGATGGATTTTCAAAACTTTGGTGGTTTGAGCTGATTGCTGAGTATTATTTCCACGACCTGGTGTGTCATTCATTATTATGTGATGAAAAGCGCTCTCAGTAAGGGATCGCTCAACATAGAGTCCATACAGGCTGATGTGATTTTAAAAACTATGTTTTTTGTTCCATTCCTTTTTCTCTTAAAAATAAATCTGCTGTTGTGTCGAGTGAGGGGATGCACTGATTGATGGACCGACTTCCTTTTGACTTCCCCATGGTAATGTTCTTCTCCTGACTCAAAAACAATTTCTATAAAGTATTGCTGCTTTTGACTGTAACTTATTTACCTGTCCAACAGGTAAAACTTTCACCACTGACTATTGATCTTTAAAGCTTCCACAGGTCCAGAATATGGCTTTGATCTGAAATGTTAGACCTCTCAGGAAGTCAAACATCACAAAATCCAACAAATGTACAAAACTTATGTGAACAGAAAAGATGAATACAAAAAGAAACATTTCATAAATGACTCTTTGAAAGTGTAATCATTTTTATCTTTGAAGAAGCAACAGGGTTATATACAAACATTTTCCTGTTCTTGTTGTAGTTGTTATATTTCAGGTCATATTTCTTGTTTCCTCTTCCAGTGAGCTCAAAGTTCGTGCTGCAGATGGTTCCAAAAACTCACTAAATCACAGTTTTTCTACTCATGGATCCGTATGATGTCCTGGAGAGGGAATATAATATAACACAAAAGCTCCACCCATCTGCGTTATGAGGGGCGGGCAATCAGAATGTTATCCTAAACGAGGGCGGAGCTTGTTTCACACAGAGCACGTACTGAGGGGCTTCACCGAGACCCAGAATCAGATACAGAAGGATTATTCTGAGCTGTGAGTCGTACAAAGCTGCTCTGGTAGAGTTAAAGAATGAAAAATTGGAGCAGACTAGATCTACTTTAAAGCAGATGCTGATGCATTTGGTCCAAAAGGAGACCGAATGTCTGCCCTGCAACTATCTGTTGCATTTCTTATGTATTTGTAGCTCTCTGCATGGAGCGTCTTGGGGGTGGGCAGCAACTCCCTCGTCCCCACCCTCACCTCCACCTATCCAGAGGGGACAGCCAGGTGTTGCCAGCAGGCAGACACTTTCCTTCCTTCTTTCCTGTTTGCGTTTCCACGGCCAGCAGCAGCTCAGCATCACATCTTGTTGTGGTCTTTTATTTTCTTCTGATCCAGTTTCCGCCTCGTCTCCTTTCCCCTCATGCTTCTTGGCTGTACGGCGGATGCCTCGTGGCAAGTGGAGGGGAAACCGGAGGCTGATGGGCCCACGCCGTGTCGTATTTGCTCCGTCATGTTTGAGGCCAATCAAGCCCACGTCAGTCCTCTGTTTTCTTTTATTTTTAAGGCTAACACTGAGCGCCGCTGTTCATGTGTCAAAGGGCCTGCTGATGTTTGCACTGTACTGTTGAAGTGTTGTAGAGGTCAACATGAACCTCTGTCTGGACCCATGACATCATGCAGCAGGAGGTAAAAAGGCAGGAAACCGTGAGCTCGACTGACTGCGGTGGTCCTGTTCTCGCGCTGCAGACCCACAAACAAGTACGCACATATCGACCCCGGAGTCTTCTGGATGGAGCGCTCCAAAAACGACCATCGACGGTTGCTAGACGTATGAAAACGTTCCTGCAGCATCGCCTGTCTCAGCTCGCCGCTCGTGTTCATTTTAACCACACGTGGCCTGAATCCCTGGCTCTTCTCGCTGCTCTGGTGAATAAACTGCGTCCTCCCTGTTTCAGGTTTCTCTTCAGTCTTCGCTTCAGTCTCGGCTCCTGTTTTGGTTCATTCAGGTGAATAAATGTGGCTGTACCTTTCTCTCATGTGAGCTAACAGCTAACATACTGTATTCTGCGTGTTACCTGCTCTGAGTCCTTCTCCTCATCTCTGCTGCACGCACACACCGCTGCATGACTGTCACAGCGCTGACGCACTGATGCATGTGGATTAGCTACCAGGCAGCAGGACTCTGTGCGTGTGTGTCTGTGTGCCAACACTAACTCAAGGTGACAGGAAGCATCCCCTATGGCCAACTCCAGGG
>VUQR01022858.1:21096-37227 GCA_015108515.1 Hemichromis elongatus | reverse complement strand
TTTTTTTTTTTTTTTTTTTATCTCTGGCATCCTTTGGGCTTCACCTAAACATATTTCCCCCAAGACCTAAAGGATGTGAGCCTGACCAGGGTGTGATGACAGCAACCAGGCTGAACCCAGTCATTAAAAATAACTCACTCTTAATGTCTGGAATGGCAGGACAAAGAAACATAGCACTTGCTCCTCCAGCAACTTCCAAGTTCCTGATGAACTCAGGGTTCAGTATTTTGCCCAGGGATTATTTGGCATGGCGACAGGAGCAGCACAACAGGTTGAACCACAATGAGTGGATTAAATGGTATACCTCCTGAGCCACATTTCTGCTTTTTGGGTCCTAGTTGCAGTGCCTACAACAGACTACAAAACACATTTAGAGTAGATGGTCAAACTTCCATGATACCTCCTGAAATCTGGCAAAAGTGAATCTCTAAGCTACTGCTCCATCCTCATTGCTAAAGAAATCTGATTTATGTTACCACTGTATACTGCAGCTGAGAGTGAAATGAAAAACAGGAAATTGCAGTAACAGGAAAGGAAGAAGCAGTCTTTTCTCACTAACTATAAAGGGTAAAAACATTACTTTTAAATACCGATAATTTAGCTAATTATTTTTTTTCAAAGTAACCTTAACAACAACTGTGTGAACGGGCAGCAGTCAAGCCATGAGGTGAAGGTCAGACCCGATGCCAGCTTGATTACATGGTAGCTAGAACACAAATACAGGAACATCTTGAAATCATATCAGCTCTTCACTAAATGCTCTATTCTAGGGGGCAGGAGTCCATGCAGAGCTCATATCTGTACTGGTGATGTGGGTCAAGTGCAGGGCAGCGTGTTGCCATTATATATCATGCAAAGGACATATCCTGTTACAAGTCCACTTTTATTCCAGCATTTTCCATGTGTCATAGAAAATACTCTGACAGGTATCATTTATTTATTTATTTTAATCTCTGGTCACCTATCATGAGAGAAGAGTCAGGTGTTTGTGAGCCCTAATAGCTGGCAGGAACAAGGGTGAACCCAAACAGTTTCCTAGCAACTCGGTTAACCTGAAAGCTTCTATAACCTGGATGCAAATCTTTAAGTGCATAGTGACTATTTGTTTGGTGTTTGCCTTTTTGCTGACTGCAGCCTCACACCGAGAGGTGAAAAACAGACCCAGAGCTCTTGAGCTTGGTAATAAAAGCCTGCTCTGACAGTGATGCCTGTAGGGCATCACCATGCAAACCAGACTGTAACTCACAGGACAGAATAAGGCTTTGAAGCTGGCACAGTGAGAGGTGTATCACATTTGAGGGTGGATGACGTGCATTGGCACAAAATGTTAAATTAAACAAAAATATTGCTTAAGTGTCTATGGTTTCTTATCTGTCTTTTTAGTGATTTGCCTTTGTTTTTGCTTTTGGCAGTGAAGTAGTCTTTGACAGTTCTCTGCTCATATTCATAACAAGTTGTTCCAATATTGATGCCAGTAATTTATCTAATTTATCTCCAGCCTACATGTTTCATGAGAACTACTGCAAGACAAAGAATTAGATAGGGTCATTATTACATTGTAGAAACCTGGAATTTATTCGTTTTTATCTTCAATGAGGGTTGTAAATTTCTGTATTCTGGCTGGTGGAAAGAAAAGATGCTTTTTTTAAAAAAGTTTTACTGCTTTTATATGTTCATTAAACATGCAGTACTCATCGTCATATAATTATGTGTTATTCAAAGTGTGGTCAGCTAAAATCAAACCTACTCTAAATCAGTTAGTGAATGAGCGATCTATGCATGCTATCATGAAGCAGCATCGCCCTCGGCTGATAAATGAAGCTAATGCAGCAAGTGCTTAAAAATTCAAAGATAATTTAAGACAAATACAAGTTTGCATGGATTCTCACTGACCTTAGGAGCTTGTGATGGACAGGGGAAGGGTTAATTATGCGCTTCATCAGAAAAGGACCAAATGCTCCAAATGCATTTAAGCCTCATTTCTCGGAAGGATAGCCAAACCATTTGCCCAGGGATATATTGTTGAGCTGGGACCTTTTTTGCAATCAGCCAAGCAGCAATTTTTATCCAGGGTATGAAGGAGAAATGCCTTGGCCTGTTTTCAGATGTGTCTACAGCAACAACGATGATGCTAAAAGGAGAGCACAGTAACTTCCCCCTCCTGTGCTGAAGACAGAAGCAGTTGGTCTCTCAATGAGAAGAGGTTACTGAATTATGAGTGTACTCAACCCAATGAATATAAGAGCTCCAGAATGAGAGATTGGAGGCAGTGATGCAGTGGAAAGCTGTCTTCAGTTCCTGATTATCCCTTTCAGTTTGATTGTTAGACTGAAGGTGAAATCCAAAGCTCATCTTAGCATCTAAATTGCTCTCCAAACACAAGAAATAAACTGTGGACTATCTGGCGCAATGTCTGAGAGAATATCATGAAGTCAGAATATATGCTTGACTAACAGGTATGCAGTTTCAGAGGCTGAAGGAAGTTTTGGAGCTATGAGATGTACACCTTTAGAAAACCTACAAACAATTGTGAGCATAAACAGTCAAAAGTTTTAGAACAGCCCAGTTTTTCCAGTTATTTATTGCAATTCTCATTGTTCAAGTCCAATGAATAGCTTGAATTGGTACAAAGGTAAGTGTGAACTGCCAGAGGTTTACAAAAAATGGACAAGCAATGAAAAAAAAAATGAAGAGAAACTACAGATTCTGGAGTCTTGTGATCCATATTATGAGGTCACCTGAGTTTCTCTTATAGAGAATCACTCACCTTACTCACCTGCCAGGATGAAAGCTTTCAAAAGTACGGATTACTTTATGTATTTTTGAGAGAAATTACACGTAGTTATTAAATTAGATGGTTTAATAGAAAAAGAGATCTTCGATCTGCTTCTCCCTGGATTTTCTAGTTTTAATGGAATCCTGTTCAGTGTATATAAAAAAAGACACAATGTCCATTTAATCTTGCATGAAAATAGCTTGGCAAATACTTTAGCAAAGAGCATGTCTGTAATTAAGGCAACTCATTATTCCCCAACAATTTCTTAAATGATAGAAATGGCCTAGAAGAATTATTTCTGACTTATATTCAAAAAGAGTTTTTAATAATATTTATGTGGTGTTTATACTTAAACAAGCCATATTCACAACAATCTATTTAACCCCACCCCCCCAAAAAACAAAACAATCTCAACATGTGGCCATTCAGCTGTTTAGAGCTTTTCACCGAGCTAATCTCCTTTATATTCCATGAATGATATGAGTGTGTCATACCCTGTCGAATGTGACCCGAGAGCCGAGACTGACAACCTCAAACAGCAAATCAAAGAGCTCCGAGATGAGAACAAAACTCTCAAAGAAGAAAACTCTACCATAAGTGGCCTGAAAATCGAGAACCCCAATCTTCGCCGGCAAAAAAAGAGAGCTCATAGATGAGAACAAAACTCTCCAAAAAAACATTGAGGTCCTTATCAAACAAGGTGGGTACTCTATAAAAACAAGAGGAAAGGAGACCTGCAACTGGAGAATTAAACATTTTTCTTCTGGAATCAAGAGCTGGATAGTGGAATGAAGTTCTACAGAATCACCACAGAACCGATACCATAGAAATTCAGCAACAGAAAGAGGTGATCCAGGACATGGAGGAAAAAATCAGAGTTGGAAAGCGACAAGGCAGCCTTGATTTCAAAAGTGGAAGGCATGCAAAAGGACAACCAGTCTTTAAGAAAGGAAAATGATGTGAGGGTACAAAGCTTGTGTGAGCTAATAAGGGACATTTAAAAGAAAAAAGATGGCATGGAACAGCAAATACAGGCTGTTCAAAATGAACTGAAAAGAGAGCCTGAAGAGGTCAACAAAATCTGTGTGATGTACAAGAAGCCATGAAAGCAAAAGACATGACGTTGCAAAACCAAGCTCAGACTCTTGAAGTTTTACAGGAAGAACATAGTAAACTGAAAAACAACTTTGATGTCCAATTGAACGTGCTGTCGCAACAACAAAAAAAAGGCCTTAGAAAATAAGGTCAGCTACCTCACCAAAAAAGTGGGTAATGGATGGGAAGTGATGAGAAAAATGGAAAAAGCCTTTCAAGATCAAAGGCAGCAACTCAAAAATTTCCAAGAAGAATTCAAGGAATTTGACCACAACTATGATATGATGAACCTGGGAAATGCAGGTGAACAGGTTCATTAAGCTTTATAGGGGGCGCCAACACCAGCAGGGATCGAGCGTGAGAGTTCGGGGAGCTACTGTCAATTGTCTTTTCTCAGTAAAAACCACCTAATAAATTTGGCTGACTTAGAAGCTACGTTGTGTCAGAGTTTCTCTTTCTTTCTTTTTTTTCTTTCTTTCCTTCTTTCTGCATTGCATGCTGGGAGTGTTGTGGTGGAGCATGTGGTGAGTGACTGAGAGATTGAGGAATTGTTTCCAACTTTACTTTTCTGTCTGTTATGTCTTTTTTCTGATATTATAGTTTTGATTTCTATACTGTGCGTGGATTTAAATCAAGCCTTACTGATTTTGTTGGTTGCATAAAACTGGCTTTTTGCCGGTCGGCGTGCTGGAATGGATTTCACCAAGCTATCGAGGCAACATGGTTTTAAGATTGAACATAGTGATCCTTGTACTGTGGAGGAGTGCAGTTTAGCAGTGGGTGAACTTGTGAGGCATAGCAGCATTTAATCTGCTGCTCCAATGAACAGTGCGGTGGTCATTTTTGTTGATACTGTGGAAAAGGCGAGTACGGTCATTGAAAAGGGAATTGTCATTCGTGGCACTTTTTTGTCGGTTTCTCCTTTAAGCACACCTGCGAAAAAGGTCACAATTGCGAACGTTCCTCCATTCATCAGCAATGATTTACTGGTGAGAGAGTTGTCCCAGTACGGAAAGTTTCTCCGATCCGATGCAAATTGCCGCTATTAAAGCATGTTGTGTCGCAGAGGCTGCAGGTTCTCATGATTCTAGCTAAGAAAGATGAAGACCTTAATCTGGTGTCTTTCATTATAATCTGTATGTAACTTCGGGTGCGTTGGTGTGCTTTGGGTGTGGTGAAGTTGGTCACTTAACTCATGCTTGCCCTGGTAAGACTGTTCCTCCCAAAGATGTGATACAAAATCGGACGGAAGAAGGAGAACAGTGACAGAGAGCAGCAGGGGTTGGGGACTAGGGGGATACTGAAGTAGGAGGAATTGGTGGCCAATCTGTTGAGAAGGTGGCTGATGTGAAAGAGAGACTGGGTGTAGAGGGAGCTAAGGATGAGCAGTCTGATCAGATTCAAAGCCAGACGGTGGAGGATACACCGGCTAGTCAGAGTAAGACAGCAGTGATGTAGGGGTTGATGAAGGTAGCCAAATGTTGGTGGAAACTCTTTCAAACTTTTTTGTTGGGAAAAAAACAGTTGGGGAGTGATTATGGCTCTCAATTAACCAATGATGTCAAGGATAGAATGGAGACAGAAAGCTAAGGTAGAAGTCGAGTGGAATCTGATAGTGAGATTGAAGATGAAGGTGATGAGGAAGGCTGGATTGAAGATAGTCTGGCCAGTTTACCTGGTAGATCTTTTAGCAAACTGCAGATGATGGGGTGAAAAATGTTAAACATTTATTGAGGGTCACTAAAACATGAAAAATGTGAAATTAGAGGAGATTTTTCCAGACAAGAAATTGTTTCTGGTGAATGTCAGATCACAGTTGAGCAGTAAAGGAAAAGGCGAGTATACTGACATGGAAGTTTACAGACTGAGGAAAATGGTTACAAAACTTAAGCAAGAGTTCAATAATGATGATGAGTGTGAGGGTTATTAGGCTTTTTTGTGTTGTTATTTTTTGTTGTTGTTTCTCTTCCTTGTTTCTTTGGTGATGAGTAACTTCAGTGTTTCTATTCTAAACCTGAATGGAGCCAGAGATATGAGGAAGAGAGTTAGTGTGTATGAGTTGATGAGAATAAAGCACTGACATGTGTTAATGGTTCAAGAAACACACAGTGACCAGTCAGTGGAGATAGAATAGATGAGAGAGTGGGAGGGGGAAGTTGTTTTAAGTAATTTAAGTAGAGCCAGTGGTGGATTTTAACCTTAACTCAAAGTGATTGGTTAGACAGGAATCACCGAGAACCTCATGTGCCCTCGCAAACACTGTTAAAACAAGTGATGAAAGCACAGTCTTTGGAGGGTGTTGCATGATAAAGATCGGCGCCAGGAGTAGGGAGAACCTTCTGTCTGCAGCTAGGTTAGACAGAGTATATTGTTTTAAACATCATGTGGGGATTTTTAAAGAGTGTGTTATACAGCCTGTTTCTTTTTCTGATCATACACTAGTTTCGAGTAATGTTTTTATTGGAAATCTTAAACACAGGTCAGCTTATTGGCATTTTAACACTGCCTTGTTACTGGTTTTAAATTTTAAGGCAGCTTTTAGTTTTTTCTGGGAAAATGCTTAAGGCTAGGAAGGATGATTTTAAGTCTTTGAGGCAATAGTTAGATCGGGGCAAAATTTAAATTAAGGCATTTTGTCAACAGTACACTCTCAACGTCTCTTCGGACTTGGCCAAATCTATGCGAGATGCAGGCAACTGCAAACTCCACAGGAAATCGAGGTTGCGTTGAGAGCCTCAACTCTACAAAGGCCTTGTTGGCTGACCCACTGTGTTATGCTTTATGTTATGCTAACATAGCTGTGTTGCTATCGCTCACGTAGCACAGCATTATATACCAGCTAGCCCAACTCCAGTAACCCTGCAAACATCACTGCTGTGTAGTTTTCTGCTTTCATTTATGTTGGAAGTGATAGCAGAGCTGTACGTTTTATTTTTTCCAGAAATATCTTAGTCAGAACATGGTATATCATGTTTAGGTAACTTAAGTAAGTTCAAACAGTTCAATGAAGAATATGATTCACATATTCACATACTGGCCTCACCCAGTACATGAATATGAACCCAAATATACATTCAGACATGACAGCAGGGACCAGGGTAAATGAAACTTTATTTACAAAAACAAAAGAAGGCAACACTCAAGGGCATAATGCATGGAGAGTGAAACTGGAACGAGGGTCTGGAAATACTTTGTGGCACATGAGACTTGAACAAAGATCTCTGAAACGTAGAAAGAGGGTTAGGGAGCAACACCGGGGAATGGAGATGGAAGGTGATGTAAGTAATGGTTTCTTATGGCTTACTTTGCTAGTAGGTAGAGAGTGCCTGGGGGGGAGAGGCAGTGTGATGAAGTGTTTTGCTAAAGTGGTACGGAGTCACATCACATTACTACCTCCAACGCTGACCAACATCAGAAGATGCCAAAGCCACAGATTTCTATGCTGTGTTAAGTCATCTGGAGAAGCGTGGAAAATATGCTTGGCGCCTCATTGTGAAATACAGCTCTCGATTCAACACCATCCTCCCTCACAGACTGGTGTGTAAACTATTGGGCCCTACATCCATTATGTCTTTGAACTAATGACTTCCCAGCTAAAGGCCACGTGAACATCTCCACATCTCTACAGCTTTCAGTCTCAGAACTGATCCACTCAAGGCTGATTGCTAAGACTGTTGCTTCTTATTCTCTACACATGTGATTATGACCTCTGCCCATCCCGGCAACACATTTGTCAAATTTGCAGATGACACCACAGTGTCTGTTTCTTGACCTTGTCCACTGAGACGAAGTCGAGTAGCTGTCTCAGTAATGCAGAGATACCAGGTTGTTCCTGAAGACGTCCAAGACAGGGGAGTTGAGTCCTTCTACCGTGGTTCCATATACAGAATTTCAATACATCGCTTCAGTGTGTGGTTTTCCTGTGGCACAGAAAAAAAGACTTCCAGGGGGTTATCAACCCAGCCCACAAAATTATGCCCCCTCTTCTCTGGAGGACATATATAGTTCCAATAATTTGTCATTTCATGACAAAATTTTGGATTAAACGGAGAGAGCATTTTTCACTGTCCATGCCACTCCAGGGACTGCCCATCTGCCTGCAGTCAGCTATCTTGTCAGATGGAGGCAGTGTTCAAAGTATGTGCTACAACAACTCTGTGGGCCACTCTTGCTTGTGCTGTTGATGATATGTGAACCAGCCATGAAGGAGAGCAAAGTTATAATATACAAAGAGCTAAATTGAATCTGAGAGTGAAAAATGTTGAAACGTGTCTACTGCAGCCACCGTCTGTGCTTTTCATGCTTTATTTTATGATGTTAAAAAGGTTTATTCATGGTTCTCCGATCTCAGTGAACATGCATTGACACTGTGCACGATACAGCCACAGTAAAGACGTTCTATTTGACATTGTGGCATTTCTGCTTTTACCTAAGCATGTAAGCATATATTAGTAAACTTTATCAAATGCATTTGCATGTTTTTTATTAAACTTTGCCTGTCTTGTTCAATGGATGGACAGATGATTCAGATACTGATTATGTGTAAAAACAACAAATAGGTTATTTTGTTTGGTCCATCTTAATTAAGGACCATTTGAAATAAAACTAAGACCATGACCTTTTAATAAACAGAAAAGATTATTACAGGCAGCTAGAGTAAACAATTTTATAGAGTATTTGTAATTTTAAACAAAACACACAAGTTGCATGCTGGTCGCTTTGGATGTTGTACTCTTAAAAGCTGTGTTGCAGTAGTAATTTTAGCTAAGAGCACTGATATAGTGAGCCTCTTATACAATAATGACAATGTCCCATTGTCCTATAGTCATTATTATTTTTCAATTTGGTGTCAAGAAGGGTTTTCAGACCTAAAGGTAGAATAATAAAGGGCACGTATTGATTTCAGACGCAACCACCCTAGCCCTGACAGCATTGTGATTAATGACTACATGTTAGAAACTGTGGAATCTAATAAGAACTCTATAATAATGAATTGACCTTCAGCAGTGAAGCCAACATCACATATTTCATTGGATTAATCCTAGAATTTTCTGTCATGTGTTTCTCTTGCCATCAGAGGAATAAATTGTTCTGGCTCCCACCCTCTATTTGCAGAGTCTTCCTTCTGTTTTCATTTCTAATTCCCTTCGCAAACACAAACTGATAATAAAAGGACTTTTGCATAGCGAGTAATTCAAACCAGTGACTGACCCCATGCACTACCTCTGCTGTGATTGAGCAGTCAGCTAAACTCCTTCCCTACATCAAGACTCTGATGACCAGATTCCTGGTTCACAGGTTTAATGGCACGGAGAAAGGTGAAATGGTAACAAACAGTACAAGGCATAGAATAGAATAGAATAGAATGGCATAGAATAGAATAAACCTTTATTTTCCCACAGATGAGAAATTTTGGTGTTAAAAAGCTCTTATAGCAAGTGAAAATAAAATATAAAAGGAAAAAACAAAGTGCTTCTATATACATAAGATAAGATACATAACCTGCATAATCACTTTTAGTTATTCACCGTGTACATATATAACAAGGAAAATATATGAGTCCAGTTTTTTAATACAAGTCAACATACAATATTCATATGAGTTATTTCCCTTTTTAACTCGAATACCAATATTAAATTATGATTTTAACAACTCTTGCTGTAATGAAGGCCTCTAATTTTTTTGTCATTCCCCTTTAACCAGCTCCATAAGTGATTGCTAGCGTAAATTGCAGAAGAAAGAAATTGGTCCATACATGCACATAAAACATAAAACAAGTCTGTACATACCCACAATATTAGGATGTATGTGGATGCCAATGGATATACCTAGCTAAGGCCACTGTCACTACCCGATCCGTATCAGGAACCCGATCC
Organism: Hemichromis elongatus; assembly: GCA_015108515.1. Taxonomy (NCBI): domain Eukaryota; kingdom Metazoa; phylum Chordata; class Actinopteri; order Cichliformes; family Cichlidae; genus Hemichromis; species Hemichromis elongatus. The sequence goes on along the minus strand of VUQR01022858.1, from coordinate 27,480 downwards.
GTACCACGCATGTGCGAAAGGCGTCTACTTCCACTCAAAGCATTTTCGGATAGTTACGGGTCAAAGTATCTGTTAAGATGTTAACATTAATAAGTATCTCTTAAAATGTTTGCAATGAATGTGTCATGGTCTCCGTGCCTGCCCGGCTGGCCCCACAAGGCTACATGTATCTTTTAGTTTCTCTCGCTCTCTCTCTCTCCTTCTCTGCCTGGGCGGAGCTCACTGTGGGCTCCCGCCCTTGGCCCACACACCTGTCTACAATCAGCTGTTATCACCGGGGAACACTATTTGAGGCTGGAACTCTGATCTTCTCGTTGCTGGATGATTGTACTACCAACGTTAGTGTTTCTCCCCGGCTGCGTGAAACTAAACCTTTTTGTGATTTGAGATTCGTGACTTGAGACTTGTGAGTGACCTCCTTTTTCCCTCTGCCGCAGACCTTCCTCCCCCCCGGATCTGTGACTTCCCTGTCGTGTGTGAACATGTTTGAGTTGGGCAAGAAGACGTGAGCGTGTATGAGAGAGCTTTCCCTGCAATTCCTTGGATCTGGATTCCCCTTCACTGTACATATTGTGCACTGGTGCTGTAAATAAACTGTGTTTGGAGATATCTAACCGCTCTGCGCTTGAGTCCTTCTACCAGATTGTGACAGAATGAAACATTTCAATATAATGTAAAAATAAAAATAGTAATGGATGAGGTCTACCAGATCCGTACCACGCATGTGCAGATGTTCTCTTCTTCTGTTTCGTTTCATAGCAGTTCACTCCCCAGTGTACGAGGATGCCGTCACTATTGTAAACTGAACTTGTCATTACAAATCGTGTTTTTCTATCCCCGTTAAATTTGATTTAGTGATAGTCGAGTGTGTTCATGCTTGTCTGTGTGGAGAGGATTGATTGGAACTGTGATGATGATGTCCGCTATCACTGTCATTTGTCAGTAAACACTTAATCTGACTGAAGAATCTTCACATGACATATTACTAAGTCTGTATTATTAAGTCTGTAATTAGGCGCCATTCTTCTTATTTTACAGTGCTGGTGTTCAGTCAGGGGAAGCTCTCTGTTGAGAAGGAAAAGCATGAATTTGTTTATATATATATGGAGGTATTCATTGTTTAAATGTTCCGGGCTGTTGAAAAGGAGGCTGAGCTGACAAGAAATGTTAGGAGCTAACTGGGCGCTAACCGTGTCATTCAAATATATTAACGGTCCCAATGTTGGCAAAGAGAGGAAGTCACGTAAGTTTCGCGCACGGATGGTACAGATCAGGTTTTTGGGTAGCGACAGCCACAATTTGTTTTTTTTTAACCTTTGTTGAAAGAAATTATCATATACAAGACAAATCAAGGAAAGAAACCAGTATTGTAACAGTTTACACTATAAAGATGGTGAAGCAAGTCATTTTAACTTTAAAGGGAGAAAATAAAAGTATCTAGAGTAAAATAATAAGCAACATAGGCCTTTCGACACAGGCAGGAATATCCAGAATAGTAAGTACTTTGTAATTTTACAGTACAGTACAGACAAAGATAACACAAGTAAACAAAATACGCAGTTTCTAAATGAAGGTGTTCATTATTAAGGCGGAAAAGAATCCAAACCTGCACAGCCCAGTATGAAAAAGTAATTGTCCCCTGATCCTAATAACTGGTTGGGCCACCATTAGCAGCAACAACTGAAATCAACTCTCCAAAATAAATAAATATTTAAAATATTCAGTTTGCATAGTTAAGCCCTGAGAATTTTATTTTTTCCTTTTTAAAACTGACTAAAACTGCCCCAAGTTCACTCAGATGATTAAAAATGTACAGAGGTAACTACAAGGGGATAGAAGACTGTAAATAACCAACATGTAAAACAGTAGGTCAGTCCTTTTTTACAGTTAAAGGTCCACTGGGACAGTCTTCCCCCAGAACTAAAGACATTAAATAATCTGAATTTTTCATAAAATAGTAACATTATGGTTTAAATGAGAGCAAATCTGTAATTATTGGAATGGGTCTTTTATAGTTCTTATCAGATGTTCTTATGAGTTTGTTTTTGTAGTTTTATAGTTGAAGGTGTTTGTTTAGTGTACTTTTTGTGTTCATATTTGTATTGATATGCTGTATTTTGAAAGCCTAACCATGTAGAATGGATCGGCTAAACTTTGTTTGAATGCGATAATCTTTATATGCATCATTTCTATGCTTATGAAATTCGGTGGGAGAAATCAGTATTTGATCTGAATCTGTGAGTTTGCTCACTTAGAAAGAAATGAACAGTCTCTAACTTTTATGTTATTTTGTAAAGAGGAGTGGGCTAAAATCAGTCCTGAGACCAACTACAAGAAACACGTTACCCCTGTGCTTGACAATAAGGGCTTTTCTACTAAGTGCTAAGTCATGTTTTTCGTGAGGATCAAATACTTTTTTCACTTGATGACATGCAAATGTGTTTAAAACTTTTATGTCATGTTTTGTTTCTGTATTTTTTCCCGATAAAAATAGAGACTGATCATTTCTTTGTAAATGAGCGCACTTACAAATTCAGCAGGAGATCAAATAATTATTTCCCCCACTGCATGGACTTGGGGCATTCTGTCACACACTGGTAATCTATATTATGTATCATTAATGAGTAAAAAAATTATTCATCTCACTTCTTTCAGGCTATTTCTCTCTCACGCTCTTTGTTTGTTTGTTTTTTTTAATTCCAAGAAAACACTTAAGTCTCAGAGAAACTCTGCACTCTTTCCACCCTGTGAATTCCTGTATTTAAACACCTGTGTGTTTCTATGTGGTAAATGACACTGAGAACAGCAGAAAGCTGAAACACTCCCATCAATAAGTAATGAAATAAACAAGGTCATTTAAGAACTTTTGTCTTAGTCCTACTTCACTCAAGGTCAAACAGGTCTGATGATGCCGTCCTGTGGTGAGTGGAGCTCCACGCACAGCGAGTTAAGTCTTCCTAGAATACTGAAATGAAGGTCAGTTTTCTGGGCCACCTTTTCCCACGGTGGCCATTCTGCCTGGGGAAGGAGAGAAGGAGGAGGCAATGCAACACGACCGCTGCGCAGTTATGCAAGACCAGGGAAAGTGCAACAACAGCATTGAACCCTGGCACAGAGAAGGGAAAGTGCCAGCGTTACACAAAAAAGACAGAGGGAAGAGGGGACGCGGGGGGTGCAGAGGATGAGGAGGACGGGGTAATTCAATCACATCAGTGTCCTTATTCGCAGGACACAGAGTTAGAAACAACTAATGAAATAAACAAAAGCTGAGTCAGATATTTTCCTTCTGCCACGATCCCTGGGAAATGACAAAGAGGGGAGGCAAAAGCAGGGATGAAAGCAAGGGCAGAAAAATCACCAGGAACAGTAGTGGACACAAAGAGAAAGACCCATAACTCCAATCCATCAGGTCATTCCCCCCATCCGTCATCCCTTTGCTCTGAGCTTTAGTCCACATGCATGATCTCACACACACATACATACATGTGATCTGGATTAAAAAACAGAACTCTTCAAGCCTCCAGCCTTTCACCATCTTCCACACTTCCTTCATTCTTCTCCCTGAGGTTCATAGTGTGACATCCAGACAGCAGCATCTGGCTACTAACCACTGGAGTGTGGCATAGCACAAATATGTTTTGTCTCTGTTTGTGGCTCTGTGGTGTTACCAGTCAGAAAGGCTTTTTTCTATAACCACTTTTAGTATCAATATAATGAGATTTCAGTTGCAACACTCCAGCAATTTAAGGTCAGGGATATAGAGTAACACAAGCAAGTATTACAATACCCTGCATGCTTTATCTGTTTTCTAATATTTAGGACTTTAGAAAGTGCACTTTGGGTCAAACTTCAAGGATCATATCACTTTGTGTAAGTATGAGCCACCGGATGAGGACACTGCACTGAACAGAAGTGTCATAGGAATCTGATATCCCTCGTCTAACGTGAGTAAAAGGGATACGTCATCTAATGGAAAAAGAAAACTGTCACAGGCTGGACAAAAAAATACAATGACAGTTTAAGAGCTCAAAAAGCTAGAAAATATGAGGTGAATAAAAAAGTGTTAATATTGGTAAAATATTGTTTTGCACAGTTATATTAGATATACTAAAGCCATTGTATAAATTCTTGGCTGATTTTGAGGAGGTGAGGTATAAACATTTTTCCTAATGTGTGGTCTTTCAGGTGTTTAAGTAAACATACAAGTACACATCTTAATCCTTTACAATGTTGTGCTGTATAATTCCATATTTAGCCATTGGTTGATATTTCTATATAGACGCTAACCACAAAATTAAAAGAAAAATTCTGTCATTTTACTGGACACCTGATAAAAAATATTATTACTTCTAGATTTATGATCTAAATATTTACTATTAGCTGACAGTTATGGGTGCTGGGGAAATTTTTTTTAGAACCATTCCTGTAACAATGGTAGCAATAAAACACTATGAAAACACCCCCACTACACATAAAACTGTAAAATTGGCAAACTTTATTGAGTATTATTAAGTAAATAAAAGTAAATACTCTGAAGCAAATGTGGCTCAGTGTAACTCCTGCAGATGTTTAAGGTTCAAGGTCAACTGAAATATCTTATATACTGTTTATTCTACAGTAATGTATCATAATCTGTGTGCTGTGAGGACCACATATTTCCTTAAAAAATCAGCTTCAGCTCAGAAACAGACATACAACTTTTTTTGAAAAGTACATTAAATAAATAGTGATTTCTTATAGATGCCAATTGAAACCTTTTGGAACCTAAACCTGTTCAATTTAAATGTAGTTCCCCTCTCCCCTTAACAAGTTACAAGTAAGTTAGTTATCTTACATTCCAGGCCGAGATTGTTACTAAGAGAAAACTCATCTGTTATGATGGTAAATGAGAGTGCTTGTTTATTTGCTAAGGTGGCTCTGTTTTCACACAAAGCACAGATGTTAACTGATCTCAGGGCAATGAAAGCACAGAGACAGTGGCATTTTGTCTAGTAACAGTTTCCCATCACAGACCAGACTGCTATCCACAAAGCTCATGTGCAAACAACCAGTAAAAGTTGCTGGCCTCTTAGCTCGATAAACTGGGACTGGGCACACCCATGACGATGCTTATGTCATACAGATTTCAATGGCTCCAAATCAAGAGATGCTAATTTATCCAGAAAGACTAACCAGTGCAGCCACAAAAGGGATACTATGTAAAGGACTAGAAATAAACAGGCATAAGAGAAATGTCATGACAGAAAGCTGTTTGAGATGAAAGGAGAGAGATTGCTTTCACTCATTGGCATGTTTTAACTTTTGTCGATTTTTACATTTGTCTAATAGACAAGCACTGCATGCCTTGCTTGCCCTGATGAAGAACTACTGCTTTAAATGCACTTGGCTACACCCGCCCATTAAGCCTAATTTGAAAACCATGCTGAGGGCAGAAAATTGTAATTCCACTCTTGCCATCCACCACTTGCATCTCATTCTGCATTTGATTTAGCCAACCCTGCTGTGATTTATTCTCTTCTTCTTCATTTATATGCCGGTGTGTGATGTCTATGCCATTATGTTCATCTATAAATGATTCCTTTTAATCAGACACACAACTTTTGATTTGCAAACAATCTCCACCCCATGTTTACAATCCTCCCTGAATCAATTTTTGCCTGCTCTTCGAAAAGTAAGTAAAATGACTGCGATGTTGTAAATGCATTGTAAAGTAGTTCACTTCACTTTACTGTACATAGGATTCATCAGCAGAAGTGATTGTGATTGGAGCAGAGTGCACCCAGTGGCCACGTCAGCAGCTTATGTGTTGTCTAAATGACTAAGGTCTAATGAGACATGATCATGGCACACTATGGCTAATGATTAAGGAGCTGGCCATCTTTGCAACCCCTTTCCTGATTTCCTTCTTCAGAAACCCATTATGGTCCAGGCTATCACAGGAAAATTGCTTACGTGCTTCTGTTAGGAATGTGTCATTTTAGATTTTTCTGTTGAGGAAACGCTGGTTGCACAGGCCAGATGTCTCTTCAATGAGCAGCCAAACTTAGTCCAGAGAGACCACTGGCTGTGAGTCATCTCCAGCCTTTGGAGTTAATAAAAAAAACCCTCCCCAAAGCTTGCTAAAGCTCTGTGAGGTGTGACAAAGTACGGCTGATGTCTGGCTCAGATGGTAAACCTCACAATGTGTGTGTGCGCGCATGTGTGTGTGTGTGTGGGAGAGAGAGAGAGAGAGAGAGAGAAAGGGTGATAGAGCTTCTTCCCAGCTTATCCAGTCAAGATCTTCCATCCTCGACTTTCCAAAATCTGAGTCACACCTCAACTCTCTTACTTTCTAATGTATGTGAGTTTGTGTGCTCCTCCCATTTAAGTAATAATGACTACTTC
>VUQR01022858.1:0-21044 GCA_015108515.1 Hemichromis elongatus | reverse complement strand
GAGCACAAATCCCTGATTAACTTAATGGATACATCAGCCTAATATTTTTTCATAGCATATTTTCAATGGCAAGACTTTTATAATTACATTTGCCAAGATTACCAAGCAAAGACCAAAAATACTACTAACACTAATAATGATAATAACATATTAATAATAATAATAATAACACAATAATAATAATAATAATAGTAATAATAATATTTAATAATAATAATAATTATAATAACAATTGTAAACAATGACAATCTTATCTCGGTGTTAAATTTGACACATTCATATTTTATCATCACATCATGGACTGGCTCTCATTGTGAACCCACTCATACAAGCGGTTTCGCTCCCATTTATACTCTGATGGATACATCTTGGGGTTAGTATCTTTGCCCAAGGATATTTGGCACTGAAGTAGATAGGGATCGAACCTGCAGTGTGTCAGCAGTTCCTGCAAGACGAAGGCATTAATGGTACGGACTGGCCCACCTGTTCCCCAGACCTGAATCCAATTGAGTAAATATGGGCATCCACCAGACTGTCCAGGGGTTGGTGTATGCTTTACTCCAGGGTTAGGGTTAGTCCAAGGTTAGTCCAGGTCAAACATTTTGACTTGTTTTAAGGACATTACATCAAAGTTGGATCAGCCTGTAGTGTGTTTTTACAGGGCTGCCCCAAACCATGACAGAGCCTCCACCGTGTTTTACAGATGGCTGTATGCACACACTGTTGTGCCTCTTTACCATCCTCAAGAGTTTGTAGCAGCCTTGGGAGCAGTTGCTACCTATACACACAGCAGTTCCAGTTGTTGTATAACTTTTAACCTCTATTTGTAGCTTGTAAATGAACTGTGTCATACATATTGATCAGCAGGAATAAGCAGAATTTGGCAAAATCAATTTACCCATATTAAAACTATGGAAGTAGTTTTTATTTTTATTTCAACTTGAACACATTAATGATACTGTATGTGTGAAAACTAAAAAAATGCACGTTTTATGTCATTCAATTCTGTTCATTAAGAACTATCTAACACCATCCTCTGCACCACAGACTGAAATTGCAGCCAATGTTTTGAAAACTGGGAGTGGAAGTGGAATAAATGTCCCAGAGCTAATTCTGTTATCTGAGAATAAAAATATTTATGATAGTAAAAAATGGCTTTTGTTAACTTTATCAATTTATGGTCGAATCTTGTCTTTTTATTGCAGCTGCCATTATGAGGTAGTCACTTCTTCTGTGTGTGATCTGATATTCCCTGTATTGATGATGTTCCTACATCATCGTAATAATGTTGGTCCAGGCTCAAGATTATGTTGTCTGAGCTTTCAGTTAGCATTTGCCAATAAGTTAGCTATTGCCTTTAAAAACTGACACTAGCAAACCAACATGAATAACTTAAATTGGTTAACAGCTAACCTAGCTTGATCCCATATTTATTATATTGTATAAATTAATAAAGAACAATTGGAATGCTTACCCACCCCCAAGAACAGTGGAATATATAAAGACAGAATTTTTTTTATTTTTCACTCCACATTGCAAACCAATAAATGACAACATAGTGATTGGTCAGTTGCAATGATGATCCTGGACCAACATTATTGTGAAAATGCAGAAACACCACTTACACGTGAATATCAGATTCACCCCCTCTCCTTATGCATTTTATCTGAGGCATGACATCCCCCTGCTCCTAACCCATGTGCGGTCCTCATTGCAAGTCATTTGGAATAAAAATGTTGCGCATCAAATATTTTTAAGCACACAGCATGGTGCGGCATCAGCCGGTGATGAGATCCACACATCCAGCTATTTTACTGCCAAAGACAAAGAGACAGAGAAAGCGAGAGAGTGAGAGAGAGGGGATAGAGAGAGGGGAGGGCTGTGCGCAGCGTTGGTGCCAATGGGCGCAGGGCTATCTAATTAAACCCCTACCACGTAATCCCAGCTACACCATCCCCCCGTTTAAATCCACTCCGCCAGCGCATACCACTTAAACACATTGCCCTCCCCTGCCGTCCTGTCCAGTCCAGGCTCCTGGAGGAGAGAAAGCTGCCACCACAGCAGCAGCACCATCACTGATGCCTGTCGCCTGCACGGTATCATGGTTTGAAGGGTTCTGCTGCTGTAGCCAGGGGCCACTAAGTCAGTCACCCAGCCTATCCGTGTGTGGATGTGTGTGAACGTGCACTGAAAAGCGGCAGTAACAGCACGCGACCGGTCCAGCGACGCTATTCAGCCAGGAGCTCCGGAGAAAGTCGCACAAGAGCGAGCCGAGCCGAGCATCTCTCCCCGGCTGTCCTGCAGCAGGGATACCCTCCTCTCCGGCACCGACACCGCCTCGCCTATACGGGTAAGAGGAGAGGCTCGACGTTATTGCTTCAGTTTAGCTTGCCTTCATGTCTAATGTATTCTAGGGCTAATATTCCGTTTCTGGAAAGCGGCGCAGACGCTTTTGTTTACTCGCGGAAACTGTTCGTCTTCCGGCTGCGCGGTGCTGATAAACCGCGTGAACAGACCAGCCGAGCTGAAAATATTCCCGCCTGTAGTGTGCCTGTTTTTGACTGTTTGTGTCGTTCACAGGACATTTCTTTAAAATAAAAGGAGGAGAAAAAAACAAGGCTGTTTTTGTACAGCCAATAGGATGAGAGCAGTGTAGGCCTGCCATATTTATGAATGATCTTCACGCGGGGCAAAAGGATGGAGGCGCGTGGCGCTCCTCTGGAACTTCCTTCTCTGCTCTGAGGTCTCAGGTTTGGGTGGCGCTGAAGCCCCCGGAAAAAAGACGCAACATCTGTATCTGCTGGCTTATAGTAAACAGTTATAAATTACAGTAAATGCGTTACTAGTTAACTACTGAGTGCAAAGCATTTCCGTTACTCACGCTGTTTCATTGCAAGATTCATGTTTGCCTAATGCGGAGTTTATACAAATTTAAAACTAACACCTTTGTTTTGTCCACGTCTCTACTTATTAAAGGAGATAGTACCAACAAAGACTAGCCCGACATTTCAAGATGTGGTGTCTTTTTTTCCTCTATGGGTGAGGACTATATCTATACGGGACTGAGAACTGGTGGTGGTGGCACAGGAGGGAACCAACAAACAATGAGTGGGAAACACAGAAACTTTATCAAATATTAAAATAATCTACTTAAAAATTGGAAAGTTGTCATTGTGGAGGAGTCAATCAAACCAGTGTGAGGCACATATTGAGGCAAAATTGTAATAGTTTGCATCTTGAATTAGCAATAAAGAACATATCGTTATTAGGGTTGGGCATGTCAAGTAAAATATCCATTCAATATTCACTGGGAACTGTTCTTCCACCCACACTCTAAACAACTCTGGAATGACTGTTGTGGTTTATGTGTAACGTCCAAGCTTAACAGGAAAATATGTTTTGCTGGCTGTAGTCATCTCTGGTTGTAGTTGTTATTACCTGTTTGTACAGCAGCACCAAATATGACGGTGACACACACTTTTGTTAGTGGGTCATTTTTTTTTATCATTTTTGTTGTTTTGTTTGTTTAGCTTTTAATTTCATATCACATTGCCACACTTTTTTGACAGTAGTAGTACACTGCATTCAACCACCCAGCAGAAAAAAACAAGGAAGATATGGGACAAGACAAAGAACAGTCAACTTGACTGTTTGAGTATTAAAAAAATCGTGACCAACTCTAAATGTTACATTATTTAAGATTAAATAATATTACTTAAAATGATGCATTAAAGAATTTTGACTTATGGTACTTTTAACATAACATATTATTTTTGAAAGGGCAACCCCCCCCAAAAAATAAAAATCCCTAGGGATCGGGCTGTGACACCCCAGACTTCCTACTTAGGCACACCCCTGTTTAGGACCTCTGCTCTGCTTTTCCTTGAGATAACGCACCAGCTTCTGCCATGCTCCACTGATAACACGATACATTGTCTCTGCCTTTCCTCTCCTAAATACCACACAGCTATTGCTCGCCTTCTGTATAATCCTTTCAGATTTACCATCAGGCTTGGCACAGGGCGCAGACAAGCGAAATTTGTGCAGGCAGTCAGGAATACTCAAAGGAGCCGAATGATTGGCAGCTCATGGGGGGGGTGGTGGTGGTGAAAGCCTTTGTGGTCATTCTCTAGCTGTCATTTAGGGCGGCTAATGACGAACAGAATGATGAGCGAGACCATTTTAACATGACCATTTTCAGCCCGACCCCAGGTTAATGGGAATGTGGAGGCACGGCCCCAACAAATTGATCTGTGCTTGGGGCTCGTGTTGTAAGGGAACCTGCTGAATTCCATCTGAAGCAGGCAGAATTGTGCTGCTCATGTTTTTGGTGGGTAGAGGCAGCATTTAGCCTGCATCTGCTTGTCTAGTTGTTACATAAGAAGATAAATGTGCGCTGTAGCACTACTCTCAGTCACTTGGACTCATAAGCACCCCCGCCTGCACACACACACTTCTAACTCGTGCTTCTATATACACATGAAAAGAGGTTTTAACCCTGAAGCACCTCACAAAATATCGATGTCGTAGTCAACGTGTATATCAATGAGGCAGGTGAGTTGCAGAGCAGAGGAAATGGCCTCATTAGTATCGCTTACTCTCTTTGGTGTTTTTTTCATACATCGCTTCTGTGTGAATAATGCATTCCTTTCTATGTTCTGCACTGCAGGCTCTCACATTAAAAGAAACAATGTAGCCTTGCTCATTTATGTGACCCTACTCTCACATGACGCCGCCAGAAATTCTTGACAAGATAGATGCCCCTGACTGCTTGCATGCATGAGAATACATAAGTACGCGGCCTCAAAGTCACTTTCAATTAAGGTTACATGTGAAGGCAGGTTAGTGGGGACATACAGACTCAGCATCTTGGAGATCTTTCTTGAAGAGACACAAGGAAATCCTGTGAATCTGGGGTGGGCACAACTCAAAACGTAGAGCAGGTCATCTACTAATCAGAAGGTTGGTGATTTGATCCGTGCCAAAGTATCCTTGGGTAGAATACCGAGCTTTAAGTTGCATGCCTGATGCGATCATTGGAGCGTGAATGTGTGTAAAAACAAAGTGCTTGTATTAATAAGGGTGATTGAGGGGTTCCGTGTAAAGGGCTTTGAGTGCTCAAGTAGGATAGTGCTATAAAGGAACCAGTCCATTTACCAATTACTATGGGACTAAGGCAAGGGAAATGACTCCAGGCTTAAAGTTGGGTTAACTACCCCTCCCTTGCAAAAGTGTACTGTTTCTACATCTTCCAGTAACATGGCAGATTCGAAAGGTCAGTGGATTTTTATTTATTTTTCTCTGATGAGAAATCCAAGGCCTTTCCGGGAAAAAAAACAGTACAAAACAAAACACAGTCATTATGTGAAAAGACAGGAGAGACTTCAAATGAGTGTAAAATGGATCTGTGGTCTGTAGCATAACCCAGTAATGGGTGGAAATGGAAATCGTTCTGTTTATCCTTTACAAGAATGATGCTACATTTAATTAGCAAAATGCTAGTAGTCACTTTCCCATGAACCATCATAACTTGATTTTAATGATGCTGTTAGGTACTAATGTACACGAGACTTTGTTCAAATGATTCACATCCCTTTAAATTTCTCTGATAAGCAACTCAAGTAATCTGAATAGTCAGTCTGCGATTTTTTTTAATGAAATTTGAACAGGATTTTGTTGATTCTATGACACGTTGACTCAGTTCATGCTGCGAAAGCCACATGCTCCCCTGCTGTCCTAATTCTTAATGCCACAACATAGCAGCCTAAAATAGTTAAATTGGTTCATCTATGTAACGCTGGTAAGTGATTGCTGTTATCTGTGTTTTATATCAATAATACTATAAACCTCGCTATAACACTTGATTGTTTCAATAGAGCCATGCTTCATTTAAGTTGATGACTCAACGTGTTGGCAGGATTTGCATGTTTCAAATTTTGGTAAATGGACTTGTAATACAAAGTGCTTTACTACTCACTGTGAACACTCTAAGCATTTTCAATTACAAGCATCATTTACCCAATCACAAACATGCATATAGACAGATTCTTTTCTATGCCTAAGTGCTTCGGCTAACATTCGAGCACACACTCTTGTGGATGTATTGGGGGAAACTCATTGTTCGCTATCTTGTCCGAGGATACTTCAACATGCAGACTTGAGTAGCACGAAGTTGAGCTACCTACCTTCCGATTTGCTCTATCTTACGTGCCACAGTAGATAATGTAGTATTCATAAGACCACACTGCTTAAAGGCACTCTCTGTAAAAAGCATTGTATTCTGAAGATACTTCAAAGACTTCTAAAACTAGCGTAAACTATAAAGAGCAAACATGTATGCATTTTTCTTCAGAGATATTAACTGAAGTTGAAATGGAGCCAGGCTGTACTCTCATGTAATACCACTTTGAACCACAAGGTGTCAGTTAAACACTCACCAGCCAGTTGGTGAGTGGTTGGTAGAGGTGGAAGGCTGTTCCCAACCAATTGCAAAGAAGAAGCTATGTCAAAAACCTCGGTGTGGTTTCTTTGGTCGCTAGCAGATTGCTGTTGCCACCAGTGGTTGGTGCCCAGAGCAATCACAAGGAGCTTTTTGGTGCCGTGCCGTGCCGTGTTCGTTTTTGGGGCCAGTTTCACACTAGTGTTCGCCGGCACCCCCTCTTTATGCCTGTGTAAATGGGGCTTTAACAATCAATTTTACAGCAGTCTCCACAAACTTGTCATCTGGTTGTGGTTTATGCCTTTTTCCCTCGCAACTGGCATTTGACATATTGTCACTGACTGGTCTGTAGGCCCATCTGACCGGGGCTTTAACATCCCATATGGCCTGCAACATGCTTAACATAATTGTTAAGCTTATGTGAGCTCAAATTAACACAATTCCTGTTTCTGTCATACTTACTTGTTTTTGAAGTTGAAAGAGCTCAGATGACGCAGCTTCCTAAAAACAAGTTTAGATATAGTAGATTGTTAGAAGTCGTCTTTTAAGATAGAAATATAGTAGAGAGGTATGATTCATCACAGCAGTGTTTGAAGCTGACTTAAAAGAAAAACAAACAGTTATTTAGTTCAGCATAATTTTGGAGACTCAAAGACGGTTTATAAAAAGAACTTTTAAAATCATGCCGCAAAGGCGGGGTTTGGGGTGAGCTGTAAAAAGATTAGATTCCCATATGGCAGGAGATTAATGTCCACGTTCACCAAGCCCAACTCTTCCTTCAAGTAACACAAGAAATATTAAATTAATGCTATTCTAAAAGTGCCCTGGTGGCATCAGTGTGACGTCCCAGGGTTAGAAAGTGCTCCTTCAAAACAAAACAAAAAAACTACATCAAACTTCACACATAGCTGTGTGTAGCATATTTGTGAATAGCGCCATGCTACGTGACAATTATGGAATGAGCGGGAATCAGCAAGTCAGACGGAGATGTTTTCATTGTCAGCGAGCCAGATCTGAGTGTGGATGTGTTTTCACATGATCTGTAACCCGCAAGGGTTAACACGATGGCCACGCATCCCATGTGCGCCGCCGGCCACATAATCTGCTCTGATCCTAGTGGGGAGGGGCGCCTCCTGACTGTCAGACATCCAGTCTGATAATGACTGCGATAAGGCCAAGAGAGCAGCTGCTCTGCTGGAGGTGGATGGCTTAAAACACTAAAATCCAAAGATTTTACCCATCGGTCCGAGGTGAACCTCGATTTACTCTGTGGGCTTATTAGCGCATCGGTCCTGGGTAAATTAGCACAGTAATGCTGTGCATTTTATGAGCAGCTTTTGAATCAAGCGAATGAGACATGAAGCTTAATCACGACTATTGTTCAGGCTCCTTATTGTAAGGAGATCTAACTACTCTGTCTCAAATCTCTGTCTGAAATCAAAAGGACTTGACAGAAGTGCTTTGTGATGCTTCTTTTTGTCCTCCAACAAAAGCACCGAAAATAAATGAAGAAGGAAAGAGCAGGGAGTTAAAACAATAAAGTAGCTAGTGAAAAACAATAAAACAGATCACAGGAAAGCAAGAGGAATCTGAGTGGAGGTTTTATTTATGAAATGAAGGTAATTCAGCTTGTTTGCCTCTTGATCTCTCCTTGCCTCTCCTCTTGCCATTAGGAGGCTGAAAGGGCAGCCAATTACTCCCTGAGCTCGGCGTGCAGTTTGGCTAATGAAGCCGGGGGAGGAAAAAAAATGTGTGAGAGCAAGTTCTTTAGCATAAAAGGGCCACAAGCTCTCAACTGATAAGGTGTGGTGGAGAACACACAAACACGCACACACATGCACGCAATCACGCTTCAGATCATATCTCAGTGCGGCTTTATCTTCCACGTCTCTCCCAGACCACAAAAATATTTCACTTTAGTGTCTTTAAAGCGATTTCTCTCTGCATCTCTTCCGTTCAATCAAATCTCTTCCCGTCCCTTCACGAAAATGCCTTTCATCTCGCCTCTCTGTCTCTCTGTCCATTTCAAAAGGCTCCAAAAGAAGCGAAAAGTAGTTTAATTAGTCCCTTCACTCCAAGAAGCTGTACAGTAGGCGAGAAAATGAAAATATCTTCCGTTCTCGGGGCGCTCCCCTGGTCCTTCGCTCCTCCGGGCCTTCTCCCTCAATTTAGATGCCTCCCTTCCACCTGAACATAATGCGAAGAATTTTATGGAAGACTAACCACCAGCTGTGTCTCCACCTCAGTCCCATAAACATAAACAGAGTGGTTGTTGTCGCGTGTGTGTTTTCTTTTATATTTATTATTATACACGTCACTTAAGTTGTATTGAACACTGAGATAAAATGTTCCCGGTGACAAATTCAGCGCGTGCCTCGGAACTGTCAATTAAGCTTCGCTCTCCACCAGTAGCCTTTTTGCAGGGCTCCCGCAACAGAAACAGAGGGCCAATCAGAAATAAGAAAATGGATCTGGCATCGGCCGGTTTGGATGCATTTACAAGCAGCCGTAACAACTGCACACTCATTTCTCTGGCTGCTGGTGCAATCCCACGGCAACCTCCTTCTGCCGAGTTGAGAGCAAAAGAGCAGCATTATTCTGTGGAGTCTGCTCAGTTACTGTAAATGCACTTCCTGTCTTTCAGGCCATAGCATGGTGCTCTTATACTGTGAACAGTTTTTTTTTCCCCACCCCGTTCCCTCATTTGACGCAGTCACTTATATGTTTCTGTAGACTCAGTTTCTTTTGTCTCCTTTGCAACTGGGAATATGACTTTTTGCACACTGGCTGAACATACTAATGAGCACGTATTGATGCTGCTGCTGCTCCAGAGCTGTTGGACTGAATTACTGCTAATCAATGGCACCGTATGAGGAAGGGATCATACAGTTCTGTGGACTCCCTGCGAGTAACTACCCACTGCAGCGCTCCCCTGAGTACTACATACCTTTAGGGGCTTTCCTTTTCTGTTTGCCTTCATATCGCCAATAGGAGGGCTAGTGTGACATATTAGTTGGCATAGCAACAGCTAGACTGGTTGTCGATGGTAATAGCCTCCAAGAGGGACTATCACAAGGTGGTGGTAGTGCTCTTGAAAGGTGCTTACCAGCCCCTATTAAACAAACAAGAAGAAAAACATGTTAGTAGGTTCCAGGTGTGGCATGTGTGGCCTGGTGACGTTAGAAGCTACTGAACGAGCAGGAGAATCTTGGAAAACTAAGCCTGTTAGAAGATAGCAGGGTGGTGTGAGATCTAGTCGAATAATTGCCAGAATATCATTTTGTAGTTTTTCCCAACTTTCCCATCCGTACCCATGAATGTTTTGCGCCCACATTACTAACTGAAGGGAGGGATAGCATCTAGTAAAACGCAGGAATTCAGATCCACTGTGGCTGTTGTGACTTTTTACTTTAATTTCAGATTCAACACATTATTTCACTTTATGTGACTAGTTCAGAGGAAATGCTAATGAAGCTTTAAAAAACTTTAAAACACTATTTCTCAGCTAGCTAATGCCCAAATCCCACCATAATGCCACTGATAATGTTTTTTGGGGGTTTTTTTGTTATTTTTTTATCTAGCAGTTGCCGGTGTCTCAGTAATAAAGACATCTAGACAAATCAGTGTACAGTTACATCACTCAAATGTTCCTCTACAGAGCTGGAGAGCATCTGTCTCGAAGTAAAAGGCAGGAAAAAACCCACAGATGGGGTTCTAAGATCTTTGGTAGTTTCTTATTCCTTCAGTGTCAGTACACAAAAAGGAATGCTTTGATTAAAGGTCATGAAAAGATTCCTCTGATCCCAAAATACCTATTGAGCTAGTGCCATGCGAAATGCTTTACATTACAGACATTATTCTTTTCAGTCATTGATTTTCTTTTCTTATTTGTAGCTGGTCTAATGGGGTCAAACATCATTCTGTGACTTCATGATGATAATGCCTGAAGGTGCTCAGATCAAATCAAATCATTACAGTACAATGACAAAACACTTTTTCTGACTAAAAGATGTTGCATGAAACTCCACGCTGTCTTATATGTTAACACTTATACTGTGAAATTTACTCGATAATTGTGCTGTAAATCAGCACTCCCTAAACTCGCTAGGGAGGTGTTTATATGTTGGCCTGTGCCAACTCTCTGTCCATCGTCCGTCTGAGGTTCACTCTTTACTTTCAGCTGTTGGGGCGTCAGATATTTCTAAATGAATGCTTTAAAACTGGAAGAAGCTTCTCATCCCGAATACTAAAGACTGCAGCATAAAAATAAAGCTACATGTAATATCTTCTTCTCTTTCTTCCACCATGAGAAACATGATAGGCTAATTCTCCTTCAAAGTACCCTTGACTGTGGGATTTGCTCAGAGTTGCTCCCTGGGTGCCGCACACAGCTGCCCACTGCTCTTAATACTGGGCTGGGTTAAATGCACATATAACCAAAATAACCTAGCTTGCCTAATTAAAGGGCGAGGGGGTAGTCCCAAAGAAAACAGACTGGTTGTAGCTTTGGGATCTTAAAAGGAAAGGTAATGTGGAAGTGCCTTAAAACTGTAGTCTTTCTAATAGCCAATTGATGGGGTTTTTCTGGTTTGAAAAGGAAGTCTGATTGTATAGACATCTATGGGAAAATAACACATCTGCTGTCTTGCCCTGAGACCTCAGTAAAATGTTTCCCGATACGTTTATGGTCTCTGTCTTTAGTTCTGTTTTATTGAGTACAGCACAATGTTTGTTTTATGAATTTTGGTCCCTGTTAGAGTAAAAAAGGAGGATAAAGTAGGGCGGGCCCATAGTCCACTCTTCAGTTTTCACAATCGCCAAGGCGTTGACAGTGGAAACTTTAGCTGCCATCTTTTCTATACAGTCTGTGACTAAAACAGGTTTTCCATTAAAGACTGAATTTGTTTTTTAAAGGAAGTTAGATCTTTGCTATAGTTCAGAATGAAACTACCTTGTTCTTTTAAGTCAGATATTACGTCGAAATGTAAAGCCTTTTAAATTTTCCCAAATGATCCCACCTTGAATTTAAATGCTGAGTAGATTTAACACGCACTGCTCACAGTAAACAAGAAAACAAGGAGAGATCATTTCATTTTTTGCCTCACTTTATACCCTGGTGCAGTAAGGAGTCTGTTTTCCAGTGGTTGCATTATAAAAACGAGTAACCAGAGCAGCGGTAAGCAGCACGAATTCGTTGCTCGGTGTCGGCGGACTGATGTTCGAGCTTCACAGCCTGCAGGAGACAAAGAGGGAGTAGGTAGAGTGTCAGAACAAGAAAGTCTACAAGCAAGAGACATGAAGTTGTCTGAACGCGTGAGCGTGCCCTGCACTTCAATACACTGCAAGTCACAGCACTGCATTGTGGGATATCTTCATCACGCAGCTATCGGCGAGACACGATCGTTTCTGAAGGGGAAATTCTTGCTGAGCTGGCTCTCTCCCTTCACGGCAAAGGCTGAGGGTGGGCTGGAAGTTTTTAATGCTTCCTCTGTTTTCATGGCCGGTTCAGTGAATCTAAAAGTGACACATCTATAATGTGTGAAGGTGTGGAGATTTTTTTAGATGTCCCCCTGTGTTTCCTGTCCCAGGCTTAATTCATCTCTGCATATATAACACTGCATTTAAGAAAGGCTCTACATACATTCCTCACTTTTGAGTTGTATAATGTCCCTTTACTTAAAATATTGCCTGCCTTTTTGCTTAAGCAGACCAGGGCAAGCAGACCTGCTGCACAGTCACGGACACGTCATCAGCTACATTTAATCAAATATCGCTGTGACAAGAGAGAAGTCACAGTGAAATAGGCTGAGCAAGAGTTAGATTGCGGTTGTGAGAACACAAAGTGCGGGTTAAATCCTCTTTATGTAAGTATGTTTGAGGGCAATGTCCTTTGCTTCATTTTAATATGGTGACTTAAGGGCAGAGGAAGGAACAGAGATACTCATCGGAGCTGAAATCAGTGTAATCACCAGGTCTAACACACTAACGGAATTTAATGATCTTCTGAGGACTACTCTGTGTTATGTACATATAGTAGGATTATTCTGAATAGCAGTCAAAGACATGCAATGAAGAGTAAATATTAGATTTTCTCTTCTTTATTGACGAGAAAGTTTTAAGAAGTAATATTGTCAAAGCATTGGAACAACATTACTCTAAATGTTTGGACAGTGTAAAATGGAAGTGATATGAATAAAAATGAACGTCTTTACTCGACATAATGTCACATAATGTGTGAAATGAAGCAATATGGCACCTACAGTTCTCCTACACATGCTCTGCAAACAGAAATGCTGCCAGGTTATATATATTTTAAGTTCCATTGAGTACATTCTGCTGTGTGAGTCACGTATTTCCAAAGGATGTGTGATCTCCATATGATGGCTGATGCTAGGTGGAATTCATCCAAGAAGTATAGAGGGGGATGTTGCTGGTGATTTTCCTTGGACGATTAGCAAATGTCACAGAGAGCATGCAACGTCGGCACTAGAGATGTGGTAGATGAAGAGTGAAGGGAACCGGATATGGAGAAAATAAGGTGGAAAGCTAAAGAGAGAACGAAAGAGAGGGGACCAAAAAAAGCGAAAGGGTCGTAACCTTGTCGTCGGTGTTTGAGCCAGCTAGCAGCTGGAAAAGACTGATGCTCCTGCCTCTCCCATCTGCCTTTCACACCCCACCCCGCCGCCCATCAGCTCCACATGACCAAAGC
Source organism: Hemichromis elongatus (assembly GCA_015108515.1). Lineage (NCBI taxonomy): Eukaryota > Metazoa > Chordata > Actinopteri > Cichliformes > Cichlidae > Hemichromis > Hemichromis elongatus. The sequence continues at coordinate 7,896 of VUQR01022858.1, read as the reverse complement.
TCCTTCTTGTTTTTCTTCTCATGTAACTGTGACTTTTTCTGTTTTCTATCACTGGTCTTAAGATCACTCTTAATTTCACTGACCAATCATTTTTTGTCATAGTTTCCATCACAATGTTTTTTCTAACGATAACGAGATGATAACGAAATGAAATACTAATGCACAATGAAAAAAGCACTGACACTTCCATCACGAATAAAAACGAGATGAAAATATTTTGGATAGACAATCAGAAGCTAATAAGTTGTGTATCGGTTTGGTAACCAGGAGACAACAATGACACACACTAATAAACTACTTTCATAAAAACTTACTTACATGGTTTTTCAAAAAAAGTACTTTTTGTTTGTCTCCAGAGGGCAGTGTCAAGGCTCAGGCTGGGGTCATGTACATTAGAGGGTCGCCTAGGCAACTTGAATGCCCACTAGCCACTGAATCGAGAAGCGTCAGTCTTACTTTCGGACACAGCTTTACACCTAACAGGGATAACAACTATAAGGTGTCGCTGTCCCATGTAGAGTTAATAGTGTGTTTTTCTTTTTTTTCTTTGTAAATTTTCTTTGTAGCAAGTCTAGTGTGTAAATCACAGCAAGACTTGAGCTGAACCTAATCCCCAGTGTACACATAGGCCATCAGAACATTTATTTTGTATTTTTATTAGGTTGTTCTCCCCTATATATAATTCAGCTTGATCATTTTCCAGAATATAAGGTTGTGATGACCTGAATTTCAGTGGGATCAAAAGATTTTCCTTGCGGATGATCCAAAAAGTTATCAAAAAGGGTTGGATAAATGACCGGACTCAGATAGTACCTTTAACTGTAACCCTAGATGGGCTGCCAGGGTCTGGGTGGGTGCTAAGAGGTTAGCAAAGATGTGAATTTTTCCGGCGAACTGAGCAGTTATGATGGAAGCCTGTCAACACCGAGACCTGAACGCTCTCGCTAACACAGTCGTAGCTGAAACCGCTTCTCCATAAATATCCAGTCATCTCGATAAAATGGAAGAAGTCAATTTTCTTGTGAAAGAAACATTTTTTACATTGTGAAAAATGTTCCTGTTATCTTGAGGAACCGGCCTTTGGTTGTCATAAGATAAGGGAATAAACTGATTCGTATTCATGAGAAAAATCAGCTTTGTTACATTGAAATTAGGAATCAGAATATAATTTCCCAGTGACTGATATTAAAAAAAAAAACCCTGGATAATATTACTGCGATATCAACAGAAAATCAAAAAGAGCAAATAGTATCATTATCATCCAGTTTAATCTATAACTTTATTGTGTGTTTTTTGGTAAGTGAAACAAACGAGGATGTAGACACAGTATCGACATTTTGTCTGTCACTGTCAGTTCATGATCCAGGATAAGGACACAAAAGATCATATCATCACATAAAAGATAAAAATGTAAAAATATGAAATCTCAAAGTAAAGGTGCTTTCAGATAACCTAAGACGGATGTGTATTATGACCAAGTAAAATATTAAAAAGGAAAAACGTTACCCACACTGAATTCTCTCAGGCTAAAACGTGGGAAGTGCCACAGTGATGCCTAATGTCCACCGGCATTTTTTCCCCTCTACTCATTTCTCATCACAGAGCAATCCTTGACCCGAATAAGCGAATGATTGCCTCCAGCAACAAAAGAAGGAAGCTGATGCTTAGAGAATAATTACCAGCTTCATCTTGGGAAGTGTGTGTGACACTGCAGTGTGTCTTTGTCTCCTAGGACTCCTGCACGTGGCTCCGAGTGTGTCCTTGGGGCTAGTGCAGGTTGCTGCTGTGGGACACGAACTAAAATACGCGATAGTGCCTCGACAGCTCTTCACCCTGGAGGTGTCGCTCTGTAAGGGATGTCCCCTTTTTCAAGCCCCCGGAGAGCTCCAGAATCAGCGCAGTCCATCCTTTCTTTTCCTGATCAGTGCCTACAAGACATTTCACTTCCTAGGCAATGTGATACCACTTGAAGGGTTGAAACGATTGATTCAGTATCTTGTTTAACCTTTACTCTATCAGCTACATTGTAGCTAAAGCTAACCAGAAGCCTTTCAGAAGATCAGAGAGCTGCTAAAGTTTTTAATATTTATCACTTGGAATTAGTTTTTCTTGTTTTCCCTGATTGCCAAGAGCTGAGCAAGCGATTTAATAAATGTAAGGATTAGGTTTAGGGTCATGGCTGGGGTTGCTGCAATGACTTAGATGGTAGAGGGTTGACTTTACTACTTTGGTAGCTTTTAAATAGTCAGGTAGCTGAAACCAGGACACTGCACGGCACATCTGAACCCACTTTTAGTTAGTTTAATGATGAGTAGAAAGGCCACAGGGCTGGGTTCTAGGTTCTGTTGCCAATTTGCATTGGCAGGAGCGAGACAGAAAGATCTAGAGCAGTGATACCAGGGGAGCACAAACAGCAGCACGCTAGGCCCAAGGCGTTTACTGAAGATCAAGGGCTGTTAAAAAATGACAAACTGACACTAGAAATGGTTTAAAGTGGACAGAATATGCTGGAAGGAGGACAGAGGGTAAGAAAAGGGAGAGGGTAAAAGAGATGATAGGGAAGACGGGTGTGATATGTCAGCAGATCGATTCCAGCTAAGGATAGAACTATATCAGGATCCTCCTTCACCTCAGCGACAGGAATAGCTGCACTCGTAACTCCTGGGGGGAATCTGTGGATGCTATAGATTTGTTTAGGGGACGGTCTCACAGACACAATTTCAGTTATATCCTTGATTGTGATCTTGAAATGCTATAAACGAGTTGGACAATATGCTCCGTTGTCCAGTCGTCCTGTCTTTGCAGCAGTGCCAGTGCGTGATAGTGTCGCTGACTGGGCAGCAGGATGTTAATGTGAAAGGCGAGTAATATCCATCCTCTATGTTGCACAGTGTGGGGCCCAAACGCAAAAACCAAACCAAACCAAAAAAAAATTCTCTTCTCTTCTGACCTTAAACCTATAGGTCTGCTATAGGTTTAAGCTAAAAACATTTTTGCTGCTGTGCTGTTTATCCCACCAAAAAAGTTGGTGGGAAAAACATTAAGAAGGTGAGATAAAGGAGCACCTCTACAAAAGGCATTCACATTAAACTCTGGCTAAAAAAACATCAGCACACCAGTCAAAAATATCCTTCTGTTTCCTGTCATTTGATGATGATGATAGATCGATGTAAACCTCACACACACAGATTTATTTCAAATTATACAGAAGTCCAGGCACGAGCTTGTGTGCAGGTGCGTGTGCATGCCCAGAAATGCCTGTGCTGCAAGTGATGGTTATATGTGGAGATGCGACATGAAATTATAGTGAGGCAAATGAACCTCATATTAATCACTGCTCATTAATCATCATCGTCCGTCGGCACATCCTGGGGTTCAGTTTATTTAAAATGATCAGGAACAAACATCTGCATCAGATTTAAGATTCAGATAAGAATTGGTGACATTGTTTTGTTTGTTTTTTTCTAATTAAGCCGGTTTGTAAAAGTGAGGAGAAAAGTTTCACGGCTTTGAATTCATACATTTAAACAACTGAAAAGATCTGAATATTGTAACATGTTGCACTACTTAAAAATCAACATCAACCTAATGAAAAATCTCCATTTCAAGTCATAGCGCTATGCCTGATAGGAGAAGCAGACTCTTTTTTCAGACAGGTGGTGTCTAATATTACTTTTAGAGTTTTCAGCTGAACAGAACAAACCCTAAAGATATAATTATGAACACAACTTGTAGACTGTTGCAAACAAGGATCCAGATATTAACGGTTGTTAATCTTAAATGACAGATCGAAGTGATCCATAATTTCTACCTCTACTTCATGTGCACTAATATTCTCCTACGTGTGGTATCATTGGTGACAACTGCTCCAATAATCTGCCTGTAATCCTTAGTCCATCCACAGGAGGATTACCAGGCCCCGATAGCTTTGTGGCTGCTGTACTAGCATGTTAGCATGGGACTAAATGGCTCAGATTGGACATCAGGTTAAATGAGTAGTGCTACTCAGTCTGATGGGTAATTATTTCGAATTATTACCCATGCAGAGAATTAGATTATATCTCTGGTAGGGATTAGGTATATATACATCTGTAAATACCTAAATAACCAAGTGCTTTGAGACAAAGTATCAGATTAATATTATTGAGAATCCCTCGGCACGTTTCTCATCCTGTCTCATATGATTGTTGGGTTATTTTTCTGTATGCATTCATGTAGGGTCTTCAGTCAACTGTTGTTATGGTTTGGCGCTGTATATATAATAAAGTTAAATTGAATTAAATAATCTTTTCAAGGGCTCGAAAGTTTTGGAAGTTGTCTGTCTTTTTTGTATTTCAGTGTAAATGAGTTTGAGATTTGTTCGCTCAAAGTCGAATATGGATAGCTCGGTTTGATTTTTCATGGCATAGCAATAGAGACACTCAGGGGACAAGTTCAAACCTGTCTGACCACAGGACAACAGACTCACTGGAGGGACAGCTGAATGATATTTAGGACTGTCACAAAACTGATCTACCTGCCCTGCCTGCAGGAAAACACAAGGAAAGAAGGGCGAGGGCTAGCTGGTCAGCAGCAACTGGACTTCCAAAGAGCCAGGGATTGTCCTCCAGAAAATCAGTTGTGGTTGGTTGATATACCAGGGCAAATAAAGCCTGTGTGTTGGAAATGATGATCAGACATGACATTTACCTCAGAACAGTGTGAACGTAAGTTTAACAAAAGCTGTGAAAGGTTTCCTAACTCTTTCATGTGGTTGAAAACCCATGATAATTCCTGGTAGCTTTCTGCGTGGGTTTTCATATTGTTTTTTTCTTAGTGGAAGCTGTAGAACACGTCTGACAATGGAAAACCTTCCTGACAATGAGTTGGATTATTGCCTAATATTGTCTTACAGACTTGCCGGGCTCAGCTGCTGAGGTCAAGTTGTCTGAAGATGAGCAAACTTGCGGCTGTAGCATCAGCCCTCACCCCTCCTCCCCAATGGGAGCTCGATTCCTGGTGATATAATAGGCTGTCTTAGTGGAGGGCCACGATTCAGCCTGTCAGCAGCCTGTCTCCTGTCTCGGGTTTGCACAATGAGCAGCAGACCCTATGGATTTTCATATATTATTATGTTCAGGCCCTGTGCTAGAATTACACGCTCGCTAAAGGTCAGGGCGGTGCATAGAGCAGATACTGAGACGAAAACAGACGGCGAGAGAAGGGAGGGAGGGAGGAAGGAAGAGGAAAAAGTCACATTAATTATCCATCAGTGTTCCACTTGTTTTGTGTAGTCGTTTTTTAATGCTCTTATTTTGCGCTCCCTTTCTTTTGCTCCTCTTAATCTGCCACCTTTGTGAAAAGTGAACCTAACCTCGCAAACATTTTTCAGTCATAAAGTCTCTCGGTCTCACATATGGTCTAATCATCGAAAGGAAAAAGCTCGGCTCCCTTTGATGCGCCAACTGTGCAGACACCCTGCTCGCAGTCTCCTCAAACCTGGCCCTTCTCACACAAGCACATGGTGCGCTTCAATTGGGAAGCTAGCTAGAACACCCTTCCGTGCTGTGAATGCGCGGACAGATGCAGAGCTGACCTGAGCCGTATGCTGGCTAGCACACAAGTCTTCCTCAAAGCAACAGCTCAGAGTGTTCGTGCACTCAGCCAAATGCTTCATATTCTGTCTGAACATGTTTACGGTGCAATGCTGTGTTTTAGCCATTAACTGCAATGAAATAAAAAAATAAGGCTGTAATAGCTGCCCACACCTTCCCGTTTGTGAACACTCTCCTTGCTGTGTTTCCATGCATGAAGTGGTTAGTGTAAACAGCAGTGCATTTCAAAGGTACTGTTCAGAATCTGTTTCAGCCTAAAAATTCATAACAAAAAGTGTGTAGTTAAAGGCCACAATTGCTTTTGTCTTGGACGCAGCAGGAGTGTGCGTTTGCAGTCGCTCAACACAAAATTTCTGTGCAATACTGCCGAAGGCATGTGTGAGGGGAGCAGAGTGAAGTAGTTAACAAATGCATGCTGGCTACATGGTGAATTTTGCCTTAGTAACTGTGAAGATGAGCTTCCCAGTGTCAATATTTTATAAGGAACTGCTGTGAGTAGTAGGCTTTCAACCAGTCCGGCTTCTAGAAAAATATTACATAAATATTATATAAATGCATATCTTTTCTTCTCATGTGGGACCAGCTAGCTCATATATCTTTCCTATGAGCAAAAAGTAAAGAATACGCGTATATTCCTGTGTGCTGACATATTTGGCCATGTGCATCTTCTTTTTCCTTTTTTTTTTTTATCATACATGATCATTTATGGTGACCCTGCACTAACCCTGCGCTACCAGAATATGTAATTTTGTTGTTTCTGAAGACTGTTCTCCTGGGTTCTGGCAGTCAGGGGAAAGTAATAACCATTCTTACTGGCACTCATAAAAATCTGTTTTTGATGTTTTTCCAACAAAAGTACTTTAACTTACTCATAAAACAAAGGGTACATGTTGGGGTTTGGAGCTAGGGTTCATAGCATTACTGATGCACAAAGGGGTCATGGAGGTAAACCTTTTTCCCACAAGTTAGTGGAAAACTGGAGCAGCTAGTGGTACGGACAGTAACATTACTGTTCCCATTAAACAAAGTGTTCACGCCTGGATACAGGTCTTTATTGAGTCTCCAGCCACTCCTTATAAACGGCTATCACTGCTTTCCAGATTTTGATTTGTCTCAGCTGGAATGATTATTTTGTGCCTGCTAGCATAGAGTTTAGTTTAGGGTCATCATCAGCAATCACTTAGACCGCCGAGGGTTAAACAGATTCCCTAACAGACAGCCAATCTGTATTTTGCCGATCTGTTGGCGACCCAAGGAAATAGATAAGTTTCCTCGTGGGGGAGGGGGACCTCTGAATGCTTTCAGTCATGAAATTGAGATTTGTACTCCTGGATGCAGGACATTATTTCCTGTCTTTGTGACCTAGATGGAAATAGCATTGCCCTCTGATGGATGTGTTATAAATGAGGTCAGCCTCCTCCCGGATGGAGGTCTGAGTTTTTGAAAAGAGGTCTACAATTGGGCCGATGAAGAGAGAATGCCGGAGGTACCACAGCATTAATACCACCTGCCTTAATGTTTTATAGACCAGTCTCGAGATGTCAGAACCACTCTTAGCTGTTTTATCATGGCACTGGGATGTTGGCAATAGATCCTTACATTTCAGTGTACTGAGGCTGGATGATTAATTAGACTTCAATTTATTTAGATTTTGACCTTTAAGAGAAGAGAATACAGTTAAATGATTATTTTTTCCATATATTCTCACTACAAGGTTTTTCCCAATAGGAACCCTTTCAATTAAAGCAGTGCTCATTCATCCGTCTCAAAACCCCAAATTTCCTTGCTTTTTAGTTCAGATGGAGCCTACGCAATGGAAAAAGGACCTTTGGTCCTCAAGTAGGGATGGGTATTGATAAGATTTTCACGATTCCGATTCCATTTTCGATTCTCTTTAACGATTCAATTCTCTTATCGATTCTTATTTTTAAAAAAGGAGAACACACAGGTCGATTAGCTTTGAACTTTGTTTTATATCTTATCTTTGAACAAGACAGAAATGTAGGAGTAGCGTGACCTTACAAACCCAACAGTGAGATCTTAAGAGATCCACAGCCTACTGCTCCTCGATGGGGTGCCACGAGGACCCCAGAAAAAAACAAGTTGTAAATGTAAAATAATAATAAAATAAATATTCTTTTGTAGCAATAACAAAGTATAACATAAATTATTCAGTGGAAATTACACAAGAATGTCCAGTAACATTTACACTCTCCTTTTTAAAAGTATATATGAGCTGGGCACTCAAAAATAAAACTATATCAGCCAGCAACAAATACAATCAACTCAAGTCCAGTGGAAC
>VUQR01022857.1:0-13055 GCA_015108515.1 Hemichromis elongatus | reverse complement strand
AGGGGGGCTGAGGTGACGGGCGGGCCACCACTCCTCTTCGCTGGCGCTGCTCACGTGGAGGATATCCCCAAAATGAAAGGGCAGGGCCTGATTGGGCGCGCTCAGATCCGAAGCACTTCCATCATAGTCAAACAAGGCCCTGCAGGGGGGGGCAGAAAACAAATGACGCATGCAATTAGATGCTCAGCTTCAGCGTGACAAGCCATTCTGCTGGAGGACAGGTTAGTTAATAACATATACATTTCATTTTGAAGTTTGAAAGTAGCTTTTTTCTCTAAACAGATAGAAAGACGTGCTGCAATAAATAGGAGATGAAAAACAGCTGAGAACTGTTTTTCTACACAATGAATTATTTTCTTAATGACTAATTTATGACCTTGTCTTAGAGCGCATGCCTCCATGTATGTGTCTGAAGTTGTGCACATCTGTCTGTGTGAGTGTCAGCGTGTTGCGCGTGTTGTGTGTATGTGCGTGTAGTAGTCTTTCTCTGTGACCATAGAGATGCAAACCCATCCAGAGGGAAAAGACCTGGGAAAGTAGGCCAGCGTGTATGCATATGTGTTTGTGTGTGTCTGCGTGCGTGCAAAGGAAGTAGAGCTGAAATAACCAACATCCCCTAAAGTCCCTACTGCCTTCATCAATAAAACAGAACAGAGACAGAGAAGGAGACACAGAAGAAAATCAGACAGAGAGGTGGATGCAGACAGGCCAACAGAGAGCCTGACATTAGTAGAAAAACACAGCACTTCATGCTTTTTTAACAAGAAAAGACTTGAGCACTTTCATTTTAGGTGGAGGTTAAAAAGTGACAGCCTGCATCAGTATTACTATAATATACGTTAACCGGCGCCGTCTACCGGGACTCAGAGCAGGGCAGAAGGATTGCAGGTGGAATCGGTGTTCGGGGTGATGCTGATTAGCTGTAATGGCACAAGAGCTTAAGTTAAGCTGCTCTGTTGGTGACAGCGATAATTAGATAAGATTAAACCTAAAGACACAGGAATCATCACACACAATATGTTGCCTGTGAGCAGATCTATATAGTAGATCTGCTCTAATGGGAGCTAATGTACAGTGAGATTTTTAGATATGTTTCTGTAATGTCAAAGAAAAGTCAGGTAATAGCTGTATACATAAAGTACTTTTTATTATTAGTGGATATTTTCTACAACTACAAGCAGAAAATATAAAGTACAATAAAAAAAAACAAAAAACACATCCCACCTAATTTTGCAGCCACCGAGTTACATTGATCAATGGTGTGTAGAGTTACTAAAGTCGTAGCGGTCGCATGTAAATATAATTCAGTTACAAGCTCTCAATTACACTCAGTTTATTCGTACATGAGAACTTTGAAATCTAATTACTCGAGGGAAGGGACGCACATTTAATTACTGCAGTGTGCAGCAGTGTGTAGTCACCTTGCAGACCGCAATTATAGCACTGTGTGCGTGTTAACCTGTGGACGTCTTCAACATTAAATCGTGTGTTAATGCTATTTTTGTACAGCAATCCGATTATTGTCTAAATTGTGTATCCGTGCCCCTAAAGTCAATGACCTGTTCTCAACATTACATTAATTTGAATTCCTCTGAGGAATTTGTCCAGTGGGGAAGCACACATGAATTACTGTAAAAGAAACACACACATATTGTGTTAGAGATTTTGCATAGCCAGCAGCCTTTTGTCCAAAGAGCATTGCAGTTTTTACTTTCCAGTGAATGCTCATATAGAATTACTGCAGATGTGCACTTTTTTCCAGAGGTGAACGGCTGTGTGACACTGCTGTCTAAGGCGAAACAGTCAATTTCCACTGCAGTCATGTTTGTCATAGCAGACATTAACTTTCAGCAGTACAAAGCTAAGAGAGAACAGCTTACCATGTAGCTGACATTACAGCAGCACATGTAACGACCTGAGTCATGTTCCCTAACAGGCATGTACTGTATGTTGATGCTGAGGACGTAGAAGAAGAGCACACTGTTTTTTTGTTTTTTTAAATACACTCTTTTTTCAGGGCGTATCTGATTACGTCTTAATTTCTTTTCGTGTTATTTTAAGTTTTCATTATTTGTGGTATATAGTCTGTCTAAGGCAAGAGAGAAGCAGAAAAGGGAGGGGGGCGTAGTGAAAGGTGTAATACAAATAGAAATGCATAATGCATCGCCAACTGCCGCATCTGTAAGAAAAACAAACATACAACACCTGGAGCACAAACATTTGAAAATGCACAGATACATAAATCAATCTTCATATGGGGTGTGTGTGTATGTGTGTGCGTGTGTGTACGTGAGTACGAGCGTGAGAGAGAGAAACAGAAAGAGAGTGTCGAGTGTGAGTGTGTATGTGTCTTTGTCATGAAATGCTGCAGTAACTCCCCCCAGGAGCAGACAGAGATGGTTCGAGGAGAACTGAGCCATTCGCAGCCCCCCAAGACTACAGAAGACCTAAGGTGATATCTGCGGGAGTCCAGGAGGACCAGAGGCAATGGGCAGCTGACCCTGCTAGAGGCCAAACATCCCAGCACGAACTGAGATCGGGGGGCCCATCTTACCTTAAAGACCTTATAGTGCCATATCACTACAATAAAACACTTTGCTGTCAGACTGCTGGCTTACTTGTATTTACTGCGATATTTCAAAGTCGAAATGGGATTCAGAGAGATCAACATTCAGGCCCCTCTCCTTTGAAACACCCGAAGAAGAGGTACGTCGTCTCTACTTTTAAGATTAGACATTCTGATAAAGCACATAGGGCTAGATCAGGTTAGCCTGAACCCTCCCTGAGTGTTCCTTCTTCACTCACCAATTTTCATTGTGTATGTGTTTATACACGATTCTGCATCTAATCATGAGTTATTATTAAACTCTGGTTCTCTTCCACGGTGTATTTGTCTTTCTCCCCTTCTCTCCCTAACTGCTCATAGCAAATACTCGTCCCTCCCTGAGCCTGCTCATGCTGAAGGTTTCTTCTGTTTAAAGGGAGTTTTACCTTCCCACTGTCGCCAAGTGTTTGCTCAAAGATGATCCTCTGATTGTTGCTGATTTTCTGTCATAATTGTGTCCGCATTACAATACAGAGCTCCTTGAGGCAACGCTCACTGTAATCTGAAGCTATAAAAATAAAACAGAACTGAATGTTAAAATGATACTCACAGATCTCTCAGATTATAAAAAATACTTTTTTTTCTCCATTTTTACACAAAAATCTGATTTTATGTTGAGATTCACTTGAAAATATATGAACATCTGGGCACAGGAGTTACTGGGCTGGTAGTATAAAAGCTATTTGCATAACTGGTCCTGAGTGTATGTTATTGTGAACATTTTTACAGCCTAAAATCCAAAATTTGTATCATATAACTCATACAACTCCCCTTCCGACAACCTTCAGCAGAAAAATGAATTCTAGCATTACATGTCACTATATACAGTTGAAAAAAGCCATAAAATAAAATAAAGTTTGAAGCAATAACATTCGGTCTCAGGGCTTGCTGTAGCATTTTAAAATGCTTACAACAGGACTCAGCAGAGGCAGCTCTGATTTTTCATTGCACACATTCACACCCAGGCAAGAATAAAATGATCTTTGTATAGAATATGGACACCAACAGAATCTTCCTAATATAAAAAAGTGGCATTCGCATTAATAAAACATTAAAAAAGACAAAGAAAGATTCAGACATTTAAAATAAACTGTATACCTTCAATTGTTTTACTGCAGCAACCCCGGAGCCTTTCCGCAGCGAGATATACAATTACAATGCTACTGAACCATAGGGTGTGTTTAAAATAGACCATAATGGTGTGAATGTAAAATAAGGCAGGAAAGAAGAAGAATGGAGGAGAGGACACGAGCTCACCTTTCATGCAAGGCACAGCTGCACATACAGTATGTCACTTTGTTTCAGTGACATTTCCTCTGACGAAAGGTTAGCCTGTCTTTTGTACACAACACTTATGCATACACACATCCTGTATATACACACAAGTACACAAGGCAGCAGCCCAGAGTAACCCCCTCACACACATGCACACACACACACACAAAGCCATCTGTCATGCACCGACATCTTCAGCTCAACCAATCAGCTGCCAGCCTCACAGTGCAATTTGATTGGTCACTTCTGGGCAGTGTCCAGATATAGGAAGTTCTTGCACGACAGTGATTTATGCTTCACGTGGGCTTTTGGACGGGTTATTACATCACTGTATGCAACCGAGCAAGATCCTGATTTGAGGAACATTGTTCCTAACACCGATGAGGTGGAGCCCTGATAAGATATGTTATGTATTATGACAATTATTATGGAAACATGCATTTAAGTTCTGTAACTGGGGGGGGGGTTTGTACAGTGAACATTTGATTTGTTTCATTCACATGTCACAATAAACTGTGATATCGTTTCTTACGACACCATTATCAGGTTAGAATTTAACTTTTTTCAGTATAAGGACTCGTGATTAATGACATCAGCCTTATCTGTACTTTGGGTTCAAGGATAATTAGAACATGTTAGCACGCTGACTTAAGCATTAAGAAAGCAGCAACATGCAGCAGACTCTCGGTCTCGTTGGTGTCCAACTTTGTTGAGAAAGAGTCCTCTAAACGGATGGTGGCCATTCCCCTCATACATAATTAAATTTTTTCAACAGCAGTATTTAATTTAGGTGCTCTCTGGTAGAAGACACTCTAATGCAGGCTTCTAATCATTTAATCGAGTGAGCAGTGGACATTTCTCCTCACTTTTAGCCTGAGCCAAAACAGTGGATGGGGGGCACTCTTAATTGATGCTAATGATAATCATGCCTGTGGCTAACTACTTAAAAATTTAACAAACATGATGTCAAACAGCTGCAATGCCATGTTTCCTCATAATGAGCCACTGGATATATAGTTTAGTAGGAAGATTTGTTTTAATGAGGGGGGATTCGAGTCCTCTAGCATCTTGCTGTAAGAAATCAAATTTTTATGAAATAAAAGCCCAGAAAAATAATCTTAGAGGCTTTTATAATTAAATAGAAAGGGGATCAATCAACCCGTTTCTCTGTCAGATAACGTAGACGATCAGTCAGTGGGATAACTCTTTTTGATTTATTGGTCTACAGCTCCCCGACAGCTGACTGCGACCTTTGGCCTGTAGCTCCGAGTTTAGACTCTGACGCAACGCTCTTTCTCTCAGTCTGATCAGAATGTGCGTGTTTGTCAGAAATAGTGTGTTATTGAAGGTGACATTCATCCCAGCTGCACCCGCTCTTTCCTTTCAGGTCACTTGCACGCAGCTCAAGTCAGATATTCCTTTCGTCTAGAATACATTCAATTTTTTGGATGCATTATTTTTTTCAACGGGGCTAAAACACGCATGAAAAAGACAGAGGTGCTTCTGTTTGTATCAGAAAAAAATGCAAACCTTGCTGTATTTACTGACAGAGGTGAGTAAGTAGATTACGAAAGACAAGAGAATGCATTTATAAACATGAAAACCATCCAAACTTTTTAACAGTTCTCCTTTGTTGTGCCAGTTAAAAGGTTCTTCTTCCTGATCCCGAGATCAGACTCTTTAATATTGGATGCTTGAATTGTTCTAAGCGACACTGTGACAAATATACAGGAGACAGCAACATTCAACGACATTTCAGCTGGAAGATGTTCATTATAATGTTACGCTTGGTCTTTAATCGGGCAGTGGCACAGCCTACTGAAATGCACAAAGATTGATTGTGCCTCCTCTTTCTTTGACATCTTTTGCCATGATTAGAGAAAGCATCGCCTTTTCAATCCAAAAGTTAAATAGATATCTATAGATTTGTTCTTTGACCACCACTCTGGCACATTTTCTGTTTGAGCTTAGCTGAACTTAACCTAAAAGAAAATGCTTGTCTTCCTAAAGCCTCATTTAGTGTTGCCATTAGAGCTGCTTTTCCTGTCTTTGCTTTCCATGCGATTGATCTTCCAAGAGCTCCAATGTGACTTATGTGGACCCAGCGACCCAGCGTTTTAATCAATATTTCAAAGACTGTGATTCTTGTGAAGAAAGGACATCAAAAAGTGGAGCTGGCTTGCGGTTGAAACTGCTTCTGGGCTCTGAAGGTGGAACCGAGGAATCGGGCGGGCAAGGACAAGAAGGACACAGAGCCTGCTACAGAGGCGGCAGGCTGGTGGATGTGTGAGTGTGACACAGCGCCACACACACATGTAATTGTGATTTTAGATGTGATAACCTCACACAGTAGACAGCTGAGATAAGGTCTTCGAATGATTGTGCCACATTGATGAACACTGGATAATCACCTCTGTCTGCCCTGTGTGTGTGTGTGTGTGTGTGTGAGCGCGCATGTGTTGTGTTGTACCTGACATAAAGTGTGCGCTTCTGTGTGGAGCGGAGAGACGTGGAGCTGGAGCTGACACTGCTGGTCATCATCTGTTCCCTCAGGTCATGGATCTTTGCCTCGAAACGACTGTACTCTACACACAAACAGACACACAAAGAGCAGAAACGTTGTGCATGAGATCACAAACCTTACCTTTTTAATGTAATTAATTTTTTTGGTTTATGGTTTTGATCAAAGAAAAGAACAGAGCGAGAACAAACAGGAAAAAACACTTTTTTACAAATGGCTGCAGCAGCGCAACAACTACAAGTAGTGATGACAACTGCAGAAAGCAGAGGGGTTTTTTTTCCCCCCCACGTTCAAGATCAGAAAGGATTCCCTCTGTGCTGAGTTACCCCACTCAGCTGCAAACACACAGCTCTCCCAGACAAGCACACGCACACTCTGAGCTATCAACGGATTCTCTACAGCCATAATCTAATAGTCTGTTTGATGTGAACGTTAACTCCTGTTACATCAGACCTGATCCATGTTAATATCGTCATCAACACATACATTTACAATCGTGCTTGCACTGTGTGCTTTAAACTCAGCGTAGATGCGAAATGACTCAGACTTGAATCACAAATGTGCCATACAGCGCAACTGAAAGCAACTAAATCCTTTTAAAGGGCCACATACACAAAGAAATAAGTGCACCTGCAAACTTACACTTGGATTCATGACACATGCACATTATTGTTCTTACCACTTGGTGGATGTTAAGGAATCAAAATTATTTAAATCAAATAGTGCACGTGCACTTTTCACCTTTTTTTAAATCAGGACAATGCCACGGCCTCTGATTTTCCCACCTAAGGAAATTTGCTTGCCTAGAGATGTTTTCCAAAGAGATTGAAGAGAGTGAAGCAACAGCATCTGAGGTGGATGCCAGAATTTTCTGAAAAGATGCTTGGATGAAAAAATAAGCATATTAACTTCCAAGAGACAGCGAGAGAGACTGACCTGGTAAAAAAGACTTCTAATAAACTTAATGTTATAGAAGAAAGACGGAAAAAAGACCAGAAGCAAAAGAAGGTCTCTCGTCCAGGTAAAGAACAAGGACCCCCTGATCTGTCAGGCCAAGATTAACAACTTGCCGCAAATATATTTAGAAGTGGGATAGGATGCTGCTATCTGAGTTCACACACGTTACACGTACATAGCAGCGAGCGATCGAACGACCAACCTTCCGACTATTAGATGACCCGCTCTACTGCCTAAGCCGCTGTGTGTACCTACTGTGTATGAATCCCAGAGTGCAAATGGAAGCATTAAAAGAGAGAGATATGGCACTCAATTTGGAGCAAAGTCAGCAAACTTTTTAGGCAGTTTTTATCATTTGTGACTGGCAAGCTCGTGTACCCCCAGTGACCACTGAAATTAAAGATAACACTCCGAAATAACTGTTAAAATATGTGTCGGGAGAACTTCAGATGGCCAGCAAGTGACATTTTCTTTAATTTGCCATGTCATACTCAGCTTTTTCTAAATGTTTCCAGGAAGCAGACTAAAGAGAAATTCTCAATCTTAATAATGCCCACTAAACCCAGACTGGTTAATTGTTTCTCAAACTGTGAAAACAGCCCTAGGCCTACATGATCCACAGGATAACTCTGGGACGTTGGCAGCACTTCAGAGATGTGGAGCTATGAGGTAATTTAAACACTCATTCTATACTTTTTTTTTTCCTTGCATGAAAAGAACTAAATACTTTCTTCAGTTTAAACTATCATTCATGTAAAGTTTGAAAAAAATGTTTTAAAGTGAGTTTCTTTGGGAGATATACTGAAGTGAGACCATAAGCTCATGTGACTCAGACCAGCGCTGACACAGAGAGCAGTGGGACATATTAGAGCTAGACGTAGGTGGAAAATGGGTGAGCCTGCACTGAGGAGCTCCATTATACATGCACAACGATTTCACATAGTGACGTTCCGGCCGCTCAGCAGTGGTGTGACACTGCATCACTGGTGCAGCGTTTTCATGGAGTTATTAACTTTTTATTCCTACCTTGGCTGAAATGTTACAGATCCGCAAGAGGCACGCAACGCTGGAGCTCAAAGTAAAACCACACTGATGTACTGGGTGGAAAAACGGCTGAGTTGTTTGCCATTCAGCACCACAGTTGCAAATGCAATTACACAGCATGCAGTTTTTCTTAGTAAACCTGTGCAGACCCATAAATACATTGCTGAATTTCCAAACAGTGTTTTCAGTTTAATTGCTGGGAACAATTGTATACTCATCTCCCTTGAATGGCATGAAGTAAATTGCGTGAGGCCGACCGATCGGCCAATCGATGCAAAGTGCACTGATTTGCTCAAACACTCAGCACAGCTTCCTCGTGCTTTAGTGTCCTTCTGCTAGATGCAGCAAAAACACTTTACCGTCTCACCCGATTTTCCAGTGGCCATTAAAATGTCATTCAGCCTCTTTATTTATAAGGTAAAGTATTTTGCAGTATGCACAAAGTGGAAACAAGTATTTCAGCTGACGTGCAATGATGGCTTCGACAATATTAGGACACTCTTCCTCTAGCAATGGAGTACATACTTTTAACCTTTTACAAGCTGCTGCAAATGGCAGTATTTGGATCCGGAGTGGCTGAACAAGCAGCAGAAATGTGTAATAAATCCTTACTGACTGTCTTCTACTTTGCTTAGCGCCACACAGCTTCCCAGAAAATATCTCAACTAATACACGGATGACAACGCCACAGGCAATAAGCCTGAAAAAGCCCCTCTGAAGGATGTCCCTGTGTGTCAGTGTGTGTATGTGTGTATCTGAACCATTACTGTGGACTACAGAATCTAATTAACCCTGAGTAATTCAATCATTCTCTAGGTACACGCGGTCATGAACACACACACACGCTGATCTGAAACCTGCAGTATCTCCTACTTCTTCTTTCCCATCTTTTTCTCTTTAACAAGCTCAAAACACCCAGATATGAGCTGATATCCCCACAAAGCTCTCATTAGACTGAGACACTGACACGAACAACTAAACGGCACTGAAAGAGCTTGAAGCCAAGTGAAACGAGCAACATGATCTGCAATTAGCTTTTGATTTTTCCACAGATAAAAAAAGCAAGACAAAAAAGATATAGCACCTTAATAGATAAATAAAGTAAATATCCCCATCAGAAACAAAGGATTATTAACTTGCTGCATTTGATGTCTTCATTACACGACAGGTTTGAATAATAAAAAAAAAATAGCAATCTGCCTCCATCTTTCCATAAAAAGATGAAAATGAAGAGCCCTTTGTGAGATACACGTGTTAATTTATTCCTTTAATCTTACATATTTTTCATTGGCAACCCCAGTCTGGCCTTTTCAGATTTAGACGGAAATCAGCTGTAATCCCTCACGAATTGGTGGATTAACATATGTATTTTTGTCAGTTTCAGCTTGACAGGTCAGACGAAAAACTTTCACATCCTCTGCAACTGACTGTAAACACAAAGTGAATCTATACAACACATGATCAAGAGCAAGAGAAAGAGAAAAAAATCAGGGACGGTGGTAGAAAAAGAAGAACAGAAAGGAGGAGAAGAGGCTGAAAAAGGACCGCGATAGAGCTCAGATGTAATGCAGCAAAATAAAAATCTGCTCATAAAACAAAGAATGAAAGCAGTTTATGAATCAGATATAAACAAAGACAGAGCTACTGTAAAGCTACACACTTTTCCTCTTCTTTCTGATATATGGAACAAAGACTGTGCTGCAGCTAAGATATTTGTTCTATTGATTCCTGATCTTTAACGCAAAGACAAAGCCTGTGCTACCAAGGATACAGCTCCGATCCTCTTTTGTTTTAAGACCCAAGCTAATGCTGATGCAGTTAAAGTGGGAGCTGAAATCCTGAACACTGTTTAAAGTCCAGTTTAGCCAAAGAGCAAATGCAGCACAGCACAGTAAAAAAAAACAGAAGTACTGAAAGTGAGAGAAGTTATCACCTTAAAAACTTGCTAGCCATCTACATAGAAGCTAACATGTTACTGCTGTATCAGTGGCCATGAGATGGATAACACAGTGTTAGAGTTTACCCATTAAAGCCCCCCAACAATGTTACCCAAAAACAGCTGTTAGGCTGTTACCAGAGGCGAGATGTAAAGAAGTAAATCGCTTCTCCCACTCTCGCTGTACTCACAGGCTGCTGGCAGACACCGTCCGCGATGTGATGCCGTCACAGTGGCTCTCAGATCAGTGTCTAAGCCAAACAGAGCGAGGTTTGAAGCTTAGAGTCCTGAGATGTGAATGAGAGGGAAAGGATAGAGAGAAAGAGAGAGAGCCCGTTCCACGTTGGATGCAGCGCAGGAGAGAGCCAGAGAGGAAAGATGCGAATGTCTGTCTATCTAGGTATGCAGCATGTGTGTGGCAGAGTGGGGAAAAAATATGTGTGCGTAAAATCGGTCCAGTGCTGCTCAGCTGCCAGAGAAACAACAGATGCTAACTCTCTTTCTCTCGCTCTGTCTCTACTACACTCCACTCTTGCTCCATCTCCCGTTCGCTAGTGCGTTCATTTTGCTCCTCCCCCTCTTTGACAGCAGCTAGCACCACACACACACAAACACACACACACACACACTGTTTCCTCAGGTCACTCATGCAGGAAGCTGAGTCAATGCCAGGCTCTCCTGCCCTACTTTGGCCCAGGGAATCAGTCTACAAGCCACACAAACACACACACACACGCGCGCGCACACACACACACACACGGTAAAGCTTGGCCAAGCATTCTGAATATTGATTTTTGGGAAGCTTAACTAAGAGGTCAATTCATAGCTCTTAAATGGATTTTCGTTTCATTTTGTATAGCGGTCACAAAAAAAAAAAAAAATGAGACATTAGCATTTGTCTTAATAAGTATAAACTCTTTCTGCGCTGCATCATTTGTCTGCGCCTCCATCTGTCTCGCTTTCCCCACTTCTTCCGTTGGAACTTGTTGTCTTTTTTCCATTTTACGGCTCTTTCTTGCATGTGGGTTTTGGCTCATAAGAAATCTTAAAGATTATAACAATATTCCCATGTAAAAGTGAAGAGATTGTGCTACAATTTTCTATAGACAGACTGAAATCATGTGGGTTTCATATCATCAGCAATTAACTGTCAACACACATCACTTCAGTGTAGCATTAACAGATTAAGAACAAGACAAACACGGATATATAATATACAGTGATAATGTGGAGCTGGATAAAAGGTAAGGAGAAGGTGAGGGAACTGGGAGACAGAGGCAGTGGGGGGAAAGATGATGATGGCAGAGACTAATGGTTTGTGTTCCCTCCTCTCCTCTGCTCTGCTCTCTCTAGAGGAGCATTGTTACTCCATTGAGCAGCTGGCAGAGACCTTTCCCTGCATTGTGCAGCTTCAGTGCTATCCAACACAAAACCGCTAGAGATAGGCATTTCACATCATTAGGATTGTGTGCATTGCACCAATACATTCTCCTTTCAGATCACCCTTTCCTTTAACAGAGGAAATTGTGATGATGAATAGCTGCCATGAGTAAACCCCTAAGACAAAAGACAATGTCTCTCAAATGGCTGATCCTGATTCATTAAATGAATATACATACTTTTCCCTTGAGTTTTTATGTCCTACAGGAAGAAAGCATGGATCATATATGCTGTTTTTCTCACTGTTCATTTCATTTTTGTTGTACATTTAAATGTTTCCCGAGGGTTTCTTGTTTCCACTAGCAGCACTATGGAGAAATAATTTAATCAGCAGACCATTGCATACTTGCATCATGCAGACAATACACCTCCTTGTTGCCAGTTCGGCACTGCTCCACATATTGAAAGTAGAGAAGCTTATAACGACAAAGACAAGGAAGCTCGCGACATTTATTTAAACAATGTACCCGTAAAACATGCCCCAAAAGGAAATGCATTCATAAAGAACGAGAAAACTACACTGAACCACTTCAATTTGAAGCTTTTCCACTCATTTTTTAAATTTCTTCAGAAACTGAAACTTTGTCCAAGGACGTAAATAATTTGCAAGTTCCTGCTCTGCTTGCATGGGCTTTCTTCGGGTGCTCTGCTGGCACGCCACAGTAACTTGGGGAGTCTAAACTGGCTGTGAGTTTGGACATGAACATTAGTAGTTGTCTGTCTCTCTTTGTTACCCAGTTATGCACCAACTACCTTTCCAGGATCTACCCCACCTATAACCCCAGTGTCAGCTGGAAAAGGCTTCAGTCTACAACAACTCCAGTAGTGGACACAGATGTCTTTTCGGTTCATTAGTTGAATTTCCAACACACACACACACACACACACACACACACACATATTGGGTATCCCATTCAGATACCCGATCGGCGCCAGCTGCAATCTCAAGGTTGGAGCTGAAGGATAACAATCAACTTCTCCCGTGATAACAAACTGTGTTTAGACTCTGTGTTCCCAACGCCTTCGTACACTTATCTCCAAGACCAGGTGCTGTGTTTTTTTCGTTGTTTATTCCTATCAGCCTACCTCCCTGACCTGTGTCCTTATGTGATGTCTGTGTATGTTTGGTCTGAAGGTTCCTTTGTAAGTGCGCATGCGCCAACTAGCATGCTGCCTGCTGTAACCCATAATTTCCTTCGGGATTAATAAAGTATATCTCATCTCATCATCTCATTCTCTCTGGTTCAAAAGAGCACAAAATTTTAGCATTATCTGGA